>WURS02030114.1:0-11638 GCA_011762765.2 Rhinocypha anisoptera | reverse complement strand
CAGCAAATAGGCGCATTTTGCTGGTGACCACGGTATCAATATCATTATTATAAAGGAGAATTAGTAAGGGACCGATAATGCTTCCATGGGGGACACCAGAAGAGACGCTTATTCTCTCAGATTCCACACCGGCTATGGCGACCTTGTGCTCTCGACCAATTAAAGACTGATGAATCCACCCTATTGCGATCTTATCTATACCGTAACTTTCTAACTTTTGGAGTCATTTCCTATGTGGAACTTTGTCAAATGCTTTTTTAAAATCTAGAAATATAGCATCGCCCTGAACATTAATTTCTCCTGAGACTAAAATGTCCTGTACGAAGAGTGCTAGTCGGGTCTCGCAAGATCTTCCTTTACGGAACCCGTGCTGGTTTCTCATTATTAATCTCTGGGGAACGAGGTACCCCATGATTGAACTAACGATGATATTTTCATGAATTTTGCAAAAGATGGATGTTAACGATATGGGTCGATAATTACTTGGGTCTTCTTTATCACTTTTTTTAAATATGGGAGTGACATTGGCTACTTTCCAGTCACTGGGAAACGTACGATCAGTTAGGGACTTATGAAGATTATTTTCAAAAAGGCTGCTATTTCCATTGCCATTAATTTGTATACCCGGGTCAGTATATCTGGTCCAGGCGATTTGTTTGGACAAATAAACGTTTTTGTTATTACGACAAATTTACGTTTGTAGTGATGTTCAGAAATAATGTTTTCCCTTTAAAAACTATAGTAGTATTATTGTTTATAGTGTGCATCGACGGTTATGATCATTTAGCACATTTTTATATCTAAGACATAACTTATCTGGACATACACAACGCCCATGCCCTGGGCTGGACTCGATCACGCGATCGTAGTGTTTGTCGCCGAACACACTGATTTCAGGATTACCTCGGCACCTTAAGGTCAAGGGTAATCTTCTCCGTTTTGTAGGGCATATGATGTACTAAGTTTTATATTGATGACCTCGTCGTAGTCCATTTTTCAGAGGTGCCATTTATTACAAAATATTGGCATACTTACTCGCCGTCGCGATGATTACGCTTCGATGAAATCAGCATAATTCATATTAACTTAAATTATAAAATTATTAAATTCATTAATTCATATGATCAATTTTCATCCCTCAAGTTTTTGCCTTTCGATTTAAACACTTATTAGTTCCTCTTTAGATATTTTGTACGCAGAGTTGTTGTTCCTCTTTCTAATTATTTTCGCAATTTATTCGCAGCAAATTTCCATACATAGTGCCCGAGGTTTCTTTGATTCCTGTATGATTTTTATTATCTCTGATTTTTATTCCGAATTTCCTCATCTTCACTCCCTTGTTTCGTTTTTATCATTATCTCCTCTATGAGATCTCTTACACAGCACTTTTCGATTGATTTCTGGCATCACATCTCTTACTGGAAAGCTGTACGCCTGCAACTCTCGTAATTGATTAGTAAAGTCATTCCATCTTCATTAAGTGCACACCTTGTCATGCTGACGACAATCTCTCAGGCAAACCATTCTGGGACACTATTCTTCTCTAAAGGTTTCTAGATCTTTTTTACTCCCGTTTAACATTATTATGAAGCGCAGTTTTATGTTCCTCTTGCTCAAGTTTTCCTCAATTTATTCGCCGTGAGGGGAAAAACGGGTAGTTCACTTGCTTAACTTGTCAAGAGTATCTCCCGGAAAATACTTCGATTAGACCTTACATCACTGTGTAATACAAGCTAATAATAATTATCATCATGTCATTGAGAATGGTTGTGCGTTTGTCTTGTAGAATAAGTAAATGCGAAAACCCATAATATTGAGTTCTGCAGAAGTCTTAACATTGGCGACAATAGACACTTGAACTTTACCCTTGTCGACTGTCTTCAACCAGGTGCTTTCATCCCTAGCTGTTTTTGTCTGGTTAAAGGCGCCTCAACATTATGTTATTAGCGATTGGGGAATTACAAATCAATATTTTTAGCATTTTAACGTGTTTTTAGTACATCAATATAAACAAATAGAAATGTTTCCTTATACATGTTTAGATTAACGATCATCACATTTTTGTTTATGAAGATTCAAAATAACAGGGAAGGGTCAGGAGTAATGACTGACTAGTTCTCATATTAGATCCTTGCCCCATGAAGATATAATGGTTAATCTGGGCTATACAGCAGAAAAAGTGGCTCTGAAAGGAGGAGCCGACTTTGTGAAAGCCATACTGTACTGATTCAAATGGAACAGTCCCAGATATGTCATGCTCCTTACAGTATGGACACTAACGGAAGTAAAATTCTAGTTTACAGTTCTAATTAGTTACAGTTAAAATTCTAGTAATCATCTATTCCTGAATGAAACTAAAACACAATATCTTATTTCCTGTCTCAAAAGTTTTGATGGAAAAAATGACCCAGTAAATCTATTATGTGGATGGGAAGTTAATGTGTAATTCCCATGTTTTCACTGGCAGTAAGCAACTTTCCAGGGCTTTGTATTTGCTAAGGAAACTTTAAAAACTGCGTGAACGAAAATTACCTTAGAGTAGCTTAATTTGACTTATTCCAGAGCATATTTACCTGGTCATAGACTCTGGGGACACGTCCATGAAACTATGGAAATACTATTAGGTACTACAGAAAATGCGATGATGATAATTTTGGGCAGTTCTGGGCCCAGTGAGCATTGCAGACCCACATTTTTAAAAACTGAAAATCCTAAATATCTATAGCCTGTTTGTACTACAGGGCCTTATTCGTATCAAACATAACCTCAATGTTTACCTTATCCGGTTTACCTACTATCAATCTGATAACTTGGCGATAAAATTTTTCTACGAGATGCAAAGAACTCAGTAATTAGCATAAAGTCCCAAAACGTCATGAAAAAATTGTAGTGCACCAACCCACTGTACTTGGTTAATGAATATTTTCACTTGGAATTTAAAAAATTATATTTTATGTGTGCTATTTATCGTACAATTACCTTTTCTGTATTTGACGACATTACTTTGTTATCACAATGGCATGGATGAATAAAGATTATTACGCAAAATTCTTGTCCCCTGCTCCAAAATTTATTTACGTATTTTAAAGTTAGTTGGTGCTTATTTTCACTGGGATTGTAAAAATCTTGTTTCTATTTCAATTATATGAAATACCATTCATTCAGAAAAAATGCGTAATGCGTATTTTTAATAACCAATGCGAAAGCATATTTTTGATTAGCATTTATTCCGTTGTTTCTAGTTCCAAATCTGTTGCTTCTGCAACAGATTTGGAACTAGAGCTGTTTAATTTGAGATAAAAACATTCTTATTAGTTGAATAAAATCTCAAGATATCTTACTCACTCAAATATAAGATGGGGTTTTAATTAACCTTAAAGGTAGAGAGACAATACCTTACATTAAAAAATAAAAGCAAAGTTATTTGCGATGACAAAATGATCAATGCGGATTGCATAGCAACCCATTACCTTTTCGGCCAAAGTTGCGAAAACGCTAAATAATTTTTTTTATTAATGCATCCTTGTGTACAAATTGTCTTATTTAATATATTTATGAATAAATCAAAGGAAAAAATAGCAATTTTAAGTAGTTATCAATTCGGCCTGTAATTGGTTAAAAAGGATTATTTTTTTACAACTGGTATGAATTTAATATTCTACTTATATAATTTTTCAAACTAATTCTAATAGAAAAGAAAGCAAGGTGGAAGGAAGGAGAGGAAGGAAAAGAAAGCAAATACTGGATAACAGCAATGTAAGTGACAATGTGTGGATACAAAGAAATCGACAAAATTAAGAGGAGAGCGGAGGAGCTTTTTAGCCTCCTTATAATTGTTTTTTGATAGGGCCGATAAACAAGATGGTTCACGAGCCTCTTGCGATTCACAGCGGGGAAATTGAAATATTCCGCCACTCGTTTCTTGGAGAACGTGATTCATGTAACGAGTAGCATGAGCAAAACCTGTATGCTCTGCCGCCAGTTTCGGGAAAAACATGACCTCTTGAAGAGTTACAGAGGAAATATCAAAATTTTCAGCTGCATTTCTGGAAGACTGAGCTTTTGGAAAATTCAGCTGTCAAACTCTGGGAATGTATGAGAAGAAAGCAGGAGAGCAAGTCACAAAAGCAAACAGAATTGCGGGCTGCCACAATCTAGCGAAACAAGAACATAAGGAAAGAAATAAAGGGCAGAACATACGAACAGGGCCGTGGTGTGACCAGTTTTAACTTACGTAGGAGTGACAAGGCCAGTTGCTTCCAAAACCATTTGAATCTACGGAGATGAAAATTTTGCAGAGGATTGCCGACATGACATAATTCGTCAGAGAAAGGAATGAGTCGATAAGAAGAAAGTGCGGCGTGTAAAATATTAATTAGTGGATTCATCGAAGAGAGGTGGAATAGAATGGACACACAGACAGAATGTATGAAGAGGATAGTGAAAATGGCACGAGACAATGCTCCAAAGGTGAAAAAAAGTGTGGGTCGGCCATGGAAAAGGTGAGAAAATAACTTGGAATTGGGGTGAGGGTAATGTACTGAAGGAAACAGGCACAAGCACAGGAAGAAAGGTGAAAGGTTTGAGGAGACACCGTGACGGGTAACAGTAGGGAAATTATAATAATCAGCTCCTATTTTTTGGTGGAGACCCCATGACGTCAGAGGGAGGAGAATATGGGATATTTATCCGCTTTTATGGGGAGCATCATTACAGCCATGACGAGTCAGATGCGAAGTTTGAAAATTCCAGTCCGTTATTTTTAGGAGGAAGTGTTCAGCCCAGTTGACTGGACGAGATGAAAAAATCGTATATTCTACAGTTTTTTCGGGAATCCAACACACTCGTGACGAAAAATACAGGTAGAGTTCGAATATTCTACCATTTCTCGTGGGATTCTGTGACATACCTGATGACTAAGACCAAAGATCCGACAGTGTTTACGGAACATCTCGACCATCATTACGAGAAATTGAGGCGAAATTCGAATATTCCCACGTGTTTTGAAGTAAACCTCGACCCTTTTGGAAGGTTATGTAGGCTGAAACCGTATATTTTGCAGCATCTTTTAGGACTTGTTACCAGCGAAATTCGTACCTTTTGGCTTTCTTGACGCTTTAGAAAAGAGAATGCTCTATATTAATGGTGATTCATTAGGTACTGGGGCATCAGTTTTAATAGCATCAGGAAAGCTAAGATTTTTTTACTAACCAATTCAATCAACGAAATGTCAAAAACATTTTTTTAGAATCTCATAAGATCGTTAGATAAAATTTTGTCAAAGCTTTTTTGACACTCACAAATGCAATAATAATTGATCTTTCTATTAATCCTTCACCATGGAGAGTCTGTGTAGAGATTGCTTCCATTTCAATAGCGCCCCCAAATCATGTCTTTGGTCATTTCCACATATGATTGATTGAGGGACAGAACTTAAAAAATTCTATTCTTCAATCATTTGGACGGTCTTTCAAGAACGAAAATATTTTATCTGAGTAGTTATCAAGACCTCTATTTAGATGAGTACATATAAAAATAAATTCTTTTTTGAAACAATAAAAGGCATAGTAGGAAATAGCTTTAATTTAATGACCACAGTGCACATCTTGCACTGTAATCTCCTTCATATTCACACCTCCACAATTTTAATCAATAGCTGGGACGCGAGTCATTTTCATTTACGAAATTGTCCCTCTCTATTTCACAATAAGAACTGCATAAGGTAGCATTTACAATAATAATTATTGGAGGAAATAGACAAAACAGGCTGTTGCCTTTTGGATGATGCAGGCAATCAGTAGTAAGCAAAGAAATTTGTGCTTCACACATACTGACCAGGAAAACTGCATATCATCATTTGAAAACATTTTACAAGCAACATTTTCACATCATTCACACTGTAACATCACAGTCATGCAAACATGAAAACTTATGAAATGAAAAAAATTATAGTTTTTTTTAATCACAATGGAGTCAAAAGTTCAAAATGGAGCAATGAAACTTGGATGGAGCACAATTGATAAAGGGTTAAGCTTACATATTATCACTGTCCCTTGCTATTAAGTGCTTCCTTTCCTTAGAGTGCACCACTAATAAATAGCAATTGTGAAAGAAAGTTATTTCAGTCAAAAAAGTAACCTAAACTATCTGCTACAAATTTATTACATGTACAGAAAACATGTCTTCAATGAGGTGCTGACATCAAGCCAAACATACCTAACAAGTAATTAAAGGTTCTCATTGTTGGATGAAAAATGAAACAATTACATGGAGGGAATCAAGACCTTAATAACATAGAATACACAATGATTTGCTCCCAAACAAAGTCACGGAGTAAGGCCTTAACTGATAACTGGAGTGAGGAAGAGTGGATGTCAAATGGCAAAGAAAACACATTTGCCAGGAAATAGAGATAATGTCTTCCATCAGCTAGTAATACTACCAACTCTATCAACCCTACAAATAGAAAAACAAAACTGATGTCAACACAAATGCTGTATAGAGTTTGTAATATACATTTGGGAGATTCCTCACCAATTGCCATTTCTTTTTCATTTTCCGATGGCCAAAAAAAAACAAAACTTTCCATTATGTCATTAGTCTTTTCCAGGAAATAATAACTTATTTCGAAGTTGATCTTGCTAAGTAAAATCTAAACTATTTAACTTCCAGTTTATCACATACTGCTAGATGAATGTCCTTTCTTCAGAAGTATTATTTAAATATAATAAGTATTTTCCAAAGGTGACTTTAACCCCTAGGCTACAGAACATATATCTATAATTTGGTGGATGACTGTGGAGAATACGTATGCATATATGTATGACTGCCACTTTTGAACCCTCCCTAGACCCACTCCAAATTTTACGATCCCTGCTTTTGAAAAAAAATTCGCTTATTGTTTCAGAATAGGAAGCCCCCTATTCTGAAACAATCAGCATTGCCATTTCTGATGGTTCACAACCCCCTGTGGTGAGTTTGATGAATGCATTCCATCCACTGAGATTTGGGAAATTCTCTCCAGACCCATTCTCATCGTTTCCTTCAGTTGTCTCGGAGTTTCGGTAGAATGCTGGTAATAAATCAAAAGTATTTACATGCTGTTTGCTTTCAAATTAATCATTAATTATCAAGGAATGAAAATATTTAGTCCATTTTTGGATGTATTATTCATCAGCATAAAATATTTTAGCTTTGGTTAATTATATTTCCACTACCTCCGTCGGAGGGACATAGGCAATTCAGTCAATAAGGGTCAACCTGGGTCTGCTACCTCCTAAACCTTTGCCCACACTAGAAGAATACCACAACTACTTTTCTCCCACACACAGCCGTCACAAAGGAACGGGGCTGCCGCAGGGGTTAATATCATTTATCTAATAAATACCTATTTGATGAATAGGTATTTATCAGATTTAAAACTTTACATCACTGAGTTTACATGACATCTGTGATTTCTGAAAACTTCATACTGTAACAAAATTTGGGCTTTTCATTCAAGAGGATGAAAATCATAAAGGTAACATAAATTTTAACAGCAATAACACCATCACTCTTTACTTAGATATTTAGCAGGAAAATTTTCTCATTCATGCGGATGAAAGTAATGATTAATTTACACTGATATAAAATATAGCAGCAGTTTTTTAGAGTTTTAATCTAAACATCATAACATTCAATATTTTGCAAAGATCTAAGACAAACAAAACTGTTTGAATTGAGCATAATTTTAATAATCACAGAATTTTTATTTTTAAGAGGGTTCTTTTCCAGTTTTCATTATAAAACAGAAATATAAATTTACATATAATGCCAATGCCAATGTAATTTTTCAAATTTCATTCTTTCATCCATTAGTAATCTGACCTTGTTACTTTTAATCCATCATATTTAATTTGTAAACAATGCACAATGAAGTTCTTATTTGTGTTATGCATTTTCTTTTAGTAGCAAGAGTGGAGCACTTTATTTTTTACTGAAGTTAATAATATTATGCAGATGAGTATGCAAATGCAAAAATGTAATAGATTATAAGTAAATTATCATTACTTTTAGGCTTATTGAAATTTGAGGCTGGTCTGGTTTTCCATAAACCAAAGGTTGTGGGTTTTAGTCCATGGGTGCTCTCCAATTGAGTTTTTCCTCGATTTGAGCTGGTACCATGCCATCGCCATCAACACACCCTGAATACGTAAATACCACTACTTAAAATCCAATGCAACATCCCCAAATCAAGAAAAAATGTAAGGAAATTTTTTTAATATACCATATTAAATATTGACGATGCCAAGGAAACTTGATCACTAACATCAAATGGAAATTTTCATCAACGATTATCAAAACTTTAAACTTTGTCCATGTAATAGGAATCTCTAAACTGGTTAACTAGAATTGAAAGGAAGAACTCATTGGTTAATACTCATATACACTGAGTAGAATTACATCCAATTCATTTTAATCAATATTCCACAAGCCAATACTGCTGTATAGATTTTGAATCATGTAAGCAATTTCCCAATGGCAGCAAGTAGTGAAAGAGCCAAAACATTTTTGTTCACATCAACAATTCTGCTTGTTCAGTGTTCACATTTCCATAGCATGAATGGCAATGATAGAAATAAACTTTGAACCTTTAGTGTGGTGTTTCATTAGTTGATTTTGGAGCTAATAAATTATATGAGTTATTACAATGATGAGGAATTCGAATTGTAAAAAATTATTGATTTTATGATTATCTTCTAAATGTAAAGCACATGAAAATATTAGAAAAATGCTATTGATCTTGTAAACAAATAAAGGGTAGAAATTATGAAAATGAATTTTTACCATGTTAAATTATTTGTTGGCTAGATCCTTAGTAGATACTGAACAACCAATACAGTGCACTAGCAATTTTCAATACAAAGTGGAAAATAATCTTCTGTTCAGCCTGAGAAGCTACTTTCTGTGAAGTAATAATTAACAACTTTTTGGATTAAAGTGCCTTTCCAGGCAAAAAGAGGCCATGAAGAATTAAATGAGATCAAATTTCAAATTATACACCTTTAATTGAACAAATTATACTTTTGCCCAATCAAACATGAAATATAAACATTCATAGCTTGATAGCCTTATTTCCAATAAATTCACCTGCTTCAAATAAGAGAACCATGTATTGGTCTCACTTCAACTGATTTCAATTTCAAATGAATAAGAGTTATTATAACCAAATTTGAAACCTGTGTTAACATCATTCATGGGTGCTATTCTCATGCTTTAAATCATGGCAATTGGAATCCAAAGAACAGATGAACTATCTTGTGTCAGCTCTTATATATCCCAATCAAGATCAAAGATGCCACATGTATTGAACCTGGAATATGATGCATATTACAAACTCTCCAGCAATTGACAACAGATTTCATCCACTATATTCCTCATTTTTGTTTAGTTACATGAGCAGCTCATTCTTTAGAGATTAATGCATAGGAATAGATACCAAAATTCTCACACTCCCTTTTAAAACAATTAAGCTCAATTTGGAGACAAGGCAAGGTTCAGACATTTGAGGGTTGACAAAGAAGCAACCCTCAAAGGATTGAACATGAAATTGCATTAAACTGACTTAAAAACTGTACAGATGAATGAAGTTAAACACTTCTATTTAGTTAACAGAATCCTTTCATCAAAAACATGTAACACTCAGACCACTGAAATAAATTAAAATACTCATGAAAAATACTAAATGAAAGGACTCACAGTACAGAATTTTAGCAAGCTAATAGAACACCAGGAGGCCTTTAATCTCACATGCAGCAGTGTGTTAATTGGAACCTTTACCAAATAAACAACCCACTTTACTTGGAGAAAATACATTCAAGGGAAGTACTATATCCCAAAATTATTCACTCAGCAAGGGTGTTCTGAGCCATTTTTCCTTATAGTTATCCAATGAAAACTGATATGAATAAATACCACATTATCAATAAAAATGGTACAGAGTAGTGAGTGAATGTAAATGTGAATACAATCTAAAAAGTAAGCTAGAAAAGGAACACATTTCTTCAGTCCTTGCTGAAACTCAAAGGCCGTGATGGTACTGAAAAACCAGATTAAAAATCTATTATGAATACAAAATATGGAATCTGACTAGTCAAATGACACATTCATCATCTACTGCAGTTGTTTAAGATTTTCTGAGTTGAAGTTCAGTTTTGGATAAGGAATTCTTGTTCGTAAAACAAAAGAGTAAACTTGCAAAATAATTTCATCATAGTAGAAGAGAAAAAATGAATGTGAATTAGACTTAAGGAAACATAAGTATGGCAATATCATGGTAATTAACAAGGTTGATAGGTGAGTGTGCTAAATATCTACCACTCTAGTCTAAGGGCATGTGGAGTACATATCAGGGTGGGGGCTGGTTCATTTCTCTGAGGCACCTTTGATTTTTCCAGGAAATACTGCTGTTTGGAAAATCAGCTTTGAAGGTGCCCCAAGATATCAAACAAACTTGATGCCAATTCAGTAGCTAAATATTTTACTCACTGGGCTAGCACACAGAAAACTTATCCAAGTGTCACACTTATAAATTCCCTGCCTAAGAAAAAAACAGTCAAATAATCCCCCAAAATGGCATTTAAAGTATGACAGGACTATCATTCAACCATTACAGTACCATCAGAGCTATTCAGCTATGTAACCTGAACACATGCAAAGTAACCTTGCATGTTTTTCTTTCAAAGAGTGTCTGCAGTTACATTTCAAATCACTTACACATTTTTGAAAAATTATTATTGGTTCTCCTGGTGACCAAAAAATAGTGAGTAATTAATTGAACTAAGTCAAAAATACACACTATAATAATGGTCTAGAAAATCAAATTAATAAAGTCTTTGAATAAATCTCTCACAAATATAATATATTTAGACAAGGTGGTTGCCTTCCTTTTATCTCAATATCACGTTATACATAATGGCAGAACACCCTAGACTGGATCAATATGGAACAATAATTTAAACATTAACATGGCAAAAAAAGAGAAATTTATAACTTAAAAGCATTTCAAAAACTCAAGAAAAAGTTATTAACTGGTCAAAACTTTGGCAACAAGAGCAAATAAAGCAGTAATATTAAAAAATACAGATTGATCAGACATAATATAATTTTGAATGTCGTATAATACCTCCATTCTATGGATTCACATGTGCAAGGCACCAGAGAAAAATCATGTGCTATAACACCTGATAAAACTTGGTAAATGTTTTCTTATAGAATGGACTAGCGTTCTTCATTCCAGACATTTCACAAGGGAAGGTGAATGTTCAAATGGTAGTAATTTTGGGACGGGAACATGGGGAATACACATTTTGATATATGTGTGTGTATGTATTTGAATGTGTGTGTGAAAAAAATATATACATGTCTTTAAACAGCAAAAACACAAAATAAATAACAGAAACTAAGGAAAGGGATGGTAACACCTAAAAGAATGTACTTAGAATGTGATGAAGAATTTGCCCCAGCCAAGATTTTAACCATAGATTTTTCAACTGCTGTCCATACATGCTACTAGCATGATCAACTAGGAATTGAAAGGTCCGTGAATCCTGGCTGGGGACAATTCCTCACCACATTTTGCGTTTATCCTTTTATGTGT
>WURS02030103.1:0-11638 GCA_011762765.2 Rhinocypha anisoptera | reverse complement strand
TAACTCAATGTGTAATAAAAGCAATGAAACTGTAAACGCTGGTTGTATAATTAAGACACATTACATATGCATTTTAAAACAAACATTCAAAAAGTATAGGAATAAGATGGATATGAATTTCACAATTCCAAGAGAAATTTAATTACCTTTGGTAGCTTTATGTTGCATTCCATTGAAATCCACCAAAATCCTGTTGATCCAAAATTGCTGAAATGCCCCAAAATGCTTCCTCTATTGTTGAAGAATTAAAGAACTGCTTTCTTTGCTATACCATTGTATCACTTCAATTGGAAAAACAGTAATATTAGAATGCTTTACTTATCTCATTATTATCATAAATTTAAGGTCAACACAACTTTATAACATAGATACCATTGAACTACAATTAAAATACAAAGTATGATAAATATAAAAGAAAGTGATCTGTGGATTACCTCTTTATTTTCAAATTTCGTCTCCTATTTTTCAATAATCCCATTGCCTTTATCTTTTTGTGGTTAATTTCATTGCAGGTGACTATTATTTATCTAATGCATTCATAAAAGACTTCCAACGCTTCCATTCGCAAATCCAACTTCAATATTTAACTCCCCAAATACCAAAACTCTTGCTGCAACGTACCGCTCATTTGTTCTTTTGAATATTCATTATAGCTACGGGTAATAATGGACAAAGACCTTCTATCTTACTTGGAACCCGACGTATTTTGTAAGCTTAATGGATTTCACTAAAATAATCTACAAATTAACATTCAAATGACCCATTTTACTTATAAAATGCCATTTAAGCAACCAGAAATAGGAGACTATTTTGAAAGATATACATTTAAACCAAATAGTGAAAATTAAGACAAAATAGAATTCAATTAAGACATTTTCACTCATTGAAATTATCCATTCGTGACCTCTATTTGTGGATCTCCAACACACTGTTCAACGTGCGCGGTTTAACCAACACTACCAAAAAATACGTCATATACAATTAGTAGAGTATAAAAGAGTTCATTTTCTTGAGTTGTTGGTGGGTGTTGGTTCAACGCGATTCACATGTTTCAACGAATCGCGCGGTTGCTATGGCATTGTGGGAGTTTTGCGCGGTTGTGCGTGTTCTTTCAAAGATTTGTGTGTTGTAAATATTCGTTCTGAATTTTGACCGTCAAGAAACTCTCAAGGATACCTTGATACCGTTGATGAATGAAACTTTTAAAAAGAATGAGTAATCTCTTGAATGTCGTTCTCACAGGTAAGGATTTGGAAAATTAAGCTTTCAGTTCCAATGGAGGTTCACTTTTCGGGCTGATCATTCTGTTTTAACTGTAACACAGTAGTTCAATGAGTTACGATGTTGTAAATTTTTATCGAGTTGTTGCCTTAAGGTGCCGCCATAAAAATTTTTTACCAGTTATGAAGTGTTCTCATTGTAGCGTAGCTTCATTACATACATATTGTATTGCACCATTACCTTAGAAGGGTTTATTTGACATGCATAAATTAGGCATTGCATAATTATATGTCATATAGATTTCTAGAATTATCCGTCCATCATGCTAGGAATAAAATTATCATCATGAACCCAACCAAAATTTTATATGAAGTGTTCGTTATTTCGTATCATGCCAGTAACCTCGAACTACTTTTGAGTATAACAGGTATCACATGTGCTGTCAGCAGACGATAAAATTAAATAGAAGTTTCACTTGACTAACCTTAATTAATTGATCTACTTTATCCAAACCCCTATGATCCCTAAAGGAGTATTTTGCCCTTGCCTTATTCAGTGCCTCCATATGCTATTTTTTTAATTATATCATTTGTTTTTTTAATTGCAATAATTTTGTGGTATCACTAAATGATAACATTTTCGTAGTATGTACTATTATAGAGTAAGGAATACTAATATTATTCTTTACTCTATGATGCTATGCATTTCACAGATGATATCAAGAATATTATTGTTGTAACAACAAATATGAAATATATCAGAGTACTTAGTGTGTACTTGTGAAACTCGTGTATGTCATTTCTTTGAAACTGGGAAATTCATGAAATCCATGAGTTTGACTCAGGAATATTAAAAGTTAAAGGTTCAGCAAATGAGTGTGTTCTCCTGAAGCATCTCATGAAGATTTTGGTATAAGATAATTTAAGCAGTAATACTAATAAGTCTAGAATACAAAACTATAAGCCATCCAAAAGTATTTTACTTGGCATAAAGTTCTCGAAAATCATCAATTTATACTTATTTACATACTTTAGAATTTAAGTAGGTATGTGCCTGTATGTGTCATTTGATGAAATTAATAAATATTTATTAAACATTAAAAAATTTCAGGCCATGTATCCATCTATTATATAATTTAACTCTTTATCACCCTTCACATTAAACATTTAAAACCTTCCTCAAACCCTGTATCTGTTTAAATAATCTTCAAAGTCCAACTATTTTTCAGGCCATTGGTATCTTTCGCCTAATGGCCACTCATTTCATAGTCACATCATTATACAAATATTAACATAAATCATTTGAACGTAATTGTAGTTTTGAAAATATTTTTGGATTAATATGTTAAAATTAAAGTAGGAAAGGCCAAAAATACATGTTTATGAGTTGAACCCAAAAATATACATATCTCTTCTGTCTCATCTCTAGAATCACTGTAATGATCATAAAGTTTTGAAAATATAAATCTTGTATCCAAGGTTTTTTTTAATATCAAATTTTTGCATTTAAAAGAGAAATCCATCATTTAATATCTTTGATAAATGTAAAAATAATTCAAATGAGAGAATTTTCAATTACTTTCATTATTGTTATCATGTCATATAATTATATCATGTTTAATGGCCTGAGTTAATGAAGAATTAAGTCCTGTGAAACTTTTATGTTTATATCTCATCCAATTCATGAGATTAAAAATTCTAAAAATAGTATATACCTGCCACAATTGTTATGAATATGCACAGTATTCAACCCGAAGGTTGGTATGTTAAGTGAGGGTAGGCTCACATAGTACTAAGCCCACGGAATGAGGAAATTCACACATCAGGGTAGAGAGGCCAGTTCCTTTCCCTGTGCCATCTGTGGTTTCCCACGAAGATGTGGTACCCAAAAAATCACTCAGCTTGGGTTTATCTGGAGATGTCCAGAGTCGTCAGCAGGTCTCGAACCCGCATCCCCCGGTCAGTAGCCAAGCATTCTACCCACTGGGCTACCATGACCTGGTTGTCAATATTAGAAGTCATAGAAAAATTAAGTCTTTCTAATACATATGAGTAAATGGGAAATTTAATTGGTCTGGTGGTAATGGAAGAGTTGTATTTGAATAATGTTTTTGTGCTCCTAAATTTACATTCCATTTTCCCAATACCTGTTTTTTTATTATTTAAGAATTGGTACTCTTAGTATTTCGTAGCCTACCATGTTTTATCTTTTGGAAATAAATTCTGTGGTCGGATTTTATTGGTGGATTACGTCAATAGTTAGGGTAGAATTATTTGTTGGGTCTGTTGATACTGATGGCAACAATTAAAATTTATTCCGTTCCTTTGAAATTTTTTCCCTGTTGCAAGTTTTAGACAAACTTGCTTGTTGCAGACTTGCTTTGTTTATTTTTTTGAGGACTTAAGTCTTACTGTTATGTTCTCTCTTCTGTGTTTCTTCCTCATTGACCTTAACACAAATATTAAACAGATTAAAAAGCTCATAAAAATCCTATCGTCCAAGTATTTATTATTTCAAGTAGGACTGGTGTATACTTGTTTATCGAAGCAAAAGTGATTATTGTCTTAAAGAGGCTTTTATGGAAGCCTAACTGGTTCATGTAGATTGAGAAAACTAAAATTGAAAGAATGACACAGTATTTGTGTGATATAATAGTATTTGCCAACAGCTGGTTTTTTATGCCCAATGGACTAGAAGATTTTTCAGCTATTCCAGAATGAGTTCTCAAGGCTCTCAGGATACATACGTTATTTAATAAAAATCCACATCAATCCTGTAAAGTGGATAGTTTTCTTCTCTGTCCTTTTGCACCTTGTGCACAATGGTAAAAACCTAAAGTATAAAATTGACACATCTATAAAAAAAATATGGTCCCAACCCCAGCACTCCAGTGCTTGCATTTAGATCTGCCAATTTATTATATTCATTAAGAAAATGCATTTTTTACAATGATATAAAAGTAGAAACCATTTGGAGGATCAATCATGTTAGGTATCAATTCATAAACTGAAACAGGATTAAAATGTTAAGAAATGCCTTTTGTGCACTTTAAAATTTTTAACAATCTGGTGTGTCACTTAAACACAATTTGAAGTTACACTCTTTTAACTAACCTTTTATGTACATTGCACAAAAAATGGCGTAAAAAATATAATCATTGAAAATTATGGCCTTATTATAAAAGTTGCTGTTTGCATGGTGGACAACCTTGACGAAATATGCTCAATTTGCAAGAAACATAAGTGACAATGAGGCTGAGTTAATTTTGTGGGAAAATAATGCTACAAAAGGTATTAATATTTGTACTAGTACGTACAAACCTCTTTTTCGCTTTTTAAAAATCGCCTGTTGCTTGCAGATTCCAGAAAACATTGTCATAATTATTTTCTTGTAATTTATATCAATTTTCCTTTGGGTTGTACTAGCCATCTTTGCTATTTTTATAAGGTAACTTTAAACTGAAATAATTACCCAAAGTCTATGCCTAAGGAAAGCAAATGACATTTAGAAAAGTTTTATAGTAGAATTCCCTAATACGTAGTTGTTTTACTCCATTGGTAAAGGCGGACAGTGGATTATGTTCCTATTCTGTAAATGTCAATGAATATGATCATTATTGGTTGGAATATTATGAGTCATTAGTTATGACTTTATAAATTAATATTATAGTTTTATGTTGTATGGTGAAAAGGTAACCCTGTAGGTTGATTACTGAGCAGGGGACTTGGGTTCAAGGCCTGATGAATATCTGGACACCTCCATCAAAACCCAACCTGAATGATATTTTCTGGGTAACACATATTTGGAAACCACAGGGAAAGGTACTGCCTCCTCTCCTCTGATGTGTGGATTTTCACTCACTATTGGGCTAAGTGCTAGGTGAGCTCTATCATCACCTATGAAATGACACTAGTGTTGAAGATGATGGTTAGGTTTCATAGTTGAATTGTCTGCTTTGTTGCTTTGCTGTAAGTCTATTTTCATTTGCTTTTTCATGTTATAGAATAAAGTGTTTAGTGATTTGATACCTCAGCGTATTAATTGGATTAATCTTCACAAATTAGTGATATTATCAGTGTGTTGTACACAAAAAAGCATTGCTAATTGGTAATATTAAACCTGATAGTAGCGACATTATTTTATCTGGCTCTAGTTTGAGATGGTAATGTAGTACCAGTCCCAAATCTAATAAAAAATATGATTTCCTCATATCTTATTTTCTAGTCAGATATAAATGTTACATAGTATGCCCTTCCTTTGTAAGTATGGGAAACAAAAATTGTACTTATCAATTTAACCAGAAAGATGCATGATCATTCAAGAATACAGCTCATAACCAAGTGATATAATTTTGCTTTGTAAGATTACTGTGTAACATCTAAATTCACATATTATAATGCATTATAAAACAAACACTGTATTTCATCTGAAGCAATTTTTAGTTTTTGAGTACTATGTGACACAACTTACTTTCCAGTAATTAAGTTTTCATTGACTCAGAAGGGGAGTTTTCTACATGAAAGAGTGTTGTATGTAACATAATCTGTGAGAAACAAACACTAGCTCATCATCACTGCAAAGAGTTAGAATGACATGTTATTGATATAGACTGCAGGTAATCAAATTTTTATTAAATATTAATGCCATTTAATCATTAAAAACTTTAATTAAATGTCAAATACTTATTTACATGTTCATCACTATAGTTTCAACCTAGAAAATTTCTAAGTGGATATAGTTTAGGCCATTTTAAAATTGACAGTTTTTAATAATTTTAAATTGAGCAAAATATATGGCTTTATCAGTTCATTTTAAAGAGTTTTCTCTGGTAAAATCTTCCAATGGGTGAGCAGGTTTGCGATTTTGGTGGAAAGGAGACCATCAATACCATATGCAATTGTTTTTCCACCAGACAGAAGAGCACCCCATGTCCCAAAGCTGCCATAATCCAGTATTGTATGATTACATAGTGCCATCAATGCAAGGTCACTTTCAGGAACCCCTGCCAAATTCTCTGTTTTCTCCTTCCAGCCTTCGACTGGATCCCAGGCTATGAAAATGTTTTCATGAAGATGCATAATATTATGGCGACACCAGGAAATGTCATCACTTATAATAATAAATGCCACTTTGTCCCCACCCATGAAATGGTGATTGAAAATGCTAACTGCTTCTTCAAAGTATGAAACAGGAGCAAGGGATGCATTGTGTTTGGAAGAAAGATATTCACTGTAGTCTCCACGACGGACATGAACACTGATGAAGACTGAGGCCCCAGTCTTTTGAGCAACTGCATCTAGAAATGATGTGGCTAGATCCGTGAGATATGAGTGGAAACGGAAATCCTGTTCCCTTAGGAGTGTCAATCGAGGAATAACTAATTCAGGCAAAGCTACCCACCTGCGAAATATAGAAAAAAATATGTTAGGTACATCAAGTAGGCAAAGTGCATTTGCATTTTGTTAACTGTGTAATTTATTTTTCATGTACCACATGTTAAAGCCATAATTTCAAATCCATTATTTTCATTTAGGTAACCAAATTTAACCTTTTATTAAAGTTCATCATACGAATTGCCCTTGATTTTCTTCTTAGGATATACATTTTATGCTTCATTTAAATTAA
Source organism: Rhinocypha anisoptera (assembly GCA_011762765.2). Lineage (NCBI taxonomy): Eukaryota > Metazoa > Arthropoda > Insecta > Odonata > Chlorocyphidae > Rhinocypha > Rhinocypha anisoptera. Next base: position 4,792 of record WURS02030103.1, on the reverse strand, counting down.
TTGTGACGTAGAGGATTTATGACGTTGAAATTGAATCCACTAAAATGTAATGACAAGATTAATTAACCATCCTTAGCAGAGTTAAATGGGATAGTTCATGGTGTTGTTTCAATTCCAACAAGCACTAATAACTCTTCAGACATGAATGAAAGGCATAAATGTATGATAATTTAAGGAAAGAAGGTAGTTAAAAGTTTCAGGAGGTTCCAAAGTTAAGTTTTAATTAGTATTTACTTGATAATTGAATGTTATTATAAGATATGGATTAATGGAAGCCTATATTTAAAACAAAATTTAAATCAGATGAAAGCACTATGAAAAGACAAACATTAAAATTAAGTACTATAGAAGTAAAGGCTTTTGATAAAGTAAAAGATGAAAATTTTTAAATTCTTTCTTAATGGCAGGTGTGATGGACAGATATTATATTCAAGGTCATCAGCAGGCCTTAGAATCCAATGAAACTTGCTCTAGTTTAAAGTTCCATCGTCCTAACTTGCTTACTCTTAGAATAGTTAATTTTGAGAGATAATTGGCAAGTAAATATTTTCAAGAAATATTCAACTTATGTAATATTATCATTAATATTTTGAAAATGTATTAAATATTGCATTGTTGTGAAATGTAGATAGAATAATTCTTAATACCTAATATTACTAACTGCCAATTTTACCTTTCCCTGAATTAATGTTTTAAACATTTTAGAGAGTAATTAATTCTCCATTAATTGTTAAAAAAAATCAACCATACTCTATAGTAAAAGTCAGTAGTAAATGAATTTTGACTAATTATTACTTATGCTATTCTAAAGGAGACTTTTGGGTAATCTGTATATGTATCATTTATACCCTTGGTTCTCTAGATGTGCTGATATATGTATATTTGTATCTGAGAGTTGTCTGTTGTCAATTCAACCTTTTAGCCTATAAAGATAGGCTTTCAAAGTAATCACTGGAGTTGAGCTTTATATTTGTCTAGCATTTATAATTCCATGTATCTGGGTATCAAATTTATTTTTGGAAAGATTTTAAAAATTTTTCTTTTTCGTCTTGTTTATGGAAATTATCCATCTACCTATCAAAATATAATTATAGTTTAAAATATTAATATTTTATAATTCCTTTTACTTCTAATTCATCTGATGAAACTCATGTTTCAGGTGTGACTGTGTGGGCTATCTTCAAGCTGAATTAAAACAACATTCCACAAGTATGTTTACTTTAAAATGAAATGGTTTTCAATACAAAGGCATTATCTCCACTTATTTTTTAAATTTAATTTGCTCAACAGTTTCCTTTGAATCACATTTTCAAAACAAAATTTCATCTCAGTGAAGTCATAAAAACTTGACTTATAGCTGAGACTAACTATAGACTTAAAAACTGTCATTATTTTGTTTCAATCTGTAATGTACTTTCTCCTTGTTAAATTATTATATTTCCATTTTTTCTGTGCCTTTTGCTGTCTCTACTAATCCCTTTTCTTGAAGTTATCTATCCCTGCTTCTAAGAAATTTACATTGATGAAATATGTAGTGACATGCTAATTAACCATTTTAGATGTATCAACCTTAGGGGTATGTGTGAAAAGTGCCATGGGCCCATTTATCTGCTCAATTTTATGTTTCATAAATATTTTTTTCTTAATTTATTTAGGAGATAAAAAAAATAAAATGTTTTTTATATTGCTTTGTGTTTGGAATATAAGTAAAAATATGACATTAACAAATTGATATTAATATACATATATTATATATATTTAAAAGTGAAAATTAACAAATTCCACAAAAAATCCCTGTATTTTGCACATATACCAGGTGATACTGGCACTGAAAGGGTTAATAACTTTTTCATTAATTACCATATTAACCTGAAAACAAGAGAAATTTATCTAAATTTAGCCTCAGATAATGTGGGGTCGTCTTATATTCAAGTCATTTAAGTTTAAATTTAATCAAACATTTGTAATACCATATTTACCCTAAAATAAAAGGATTTTTTCCAAATTTAGCCTAGAAAAATGTGAGGTCATCTTATAATTGGGTAAATACAGGATGTGCAAAGTAGTATAAAAAAAGTCTCCCAGTGATCCTGTAAAAAATTAAATAAATAATGTAAATGTTGCCACTATCACAATTAAAGCAGTTCCATTGATTGTCAACACATCATCTTCAGACCATTCTCCATTGCTAAAAAGCTGCCCATAAGAGATTGATTCCTAGTCAGTCAAGCTCCTCAACATGATATGACACATCCAAGGTCAAAGTGAGACTCTTCAAATTATGTCCAATCTTTTGGAATAGTAAAAAATCACAAGGGTCCTAGTGTGGTAAATACTGGGGATGATGATCAGCAGACTTTTTGTTGCCCTCAGAATCTCATATAAGACAGCAGTGTGTATGCAATAGAAAAATCTAGCACCACCAAAATCAAATACATTGGCACAAGCCAAGAGCAAGACCATGTTCATGCTGATCATTTTCTTTGTCATGGTCAGTATTTTCAATGATGAATTTGTCCCTCAGGGCCAGACCACTGAAGCAAAGTTTTACTGTAATGTTCAGGTGAAGTTGAGGAAATATGAAAGTGGTGGGGTATAGTTTGGATATTCTGACACAGCCAAATATCCAAGCTAGCTAGTCTGGTGGGTAGAATACTTGCTGGTTAACCTACAGAATGCTTGTTTGAGTCCCTTGTGTTTGGACAGTTGCATTTTTCATTGATTTATCAGAAGTCACCCACATTATTTATTTATTTAGAAAGTTATTAATATTCGATTGTATTCCCACCAGCATATTTTCTATTTTCACTTGAACTACTGTCTACTTCAATAGTTTTATTATTTCTAATATTTCTGTCCACATACCTTGTTTTTTCATTCTAAATCTTAAATACTTTTTATTCTTCATTTTCTATTGAATTATGTATCTTTATCCATTTCATTTTTACCTATTCTTTTATTACATATGCAATTAATTGTGTTTTAGACCTGCTTAATAGAAAGCTTAAGTTACCTTCAATCTGCACTAATCAATTCTTCTATTGCTTACAATAACTTCTGAAGAAAACTAACATGTGTTTAATTTCCCATCCCTTTCACAAAAAACAGTTGAAATAAATATAGGTCTCAAAACATAGAGAACTCTTCTAGACAAACGTATCATGTCTCATGGATATGCAAATAACAAATGGTTACTATAAGATCTGAATTTTTAGGTCTACTTTTCTCAAGCCCATGAGATTTTTTTAATTAGCAGGTCGACTGCTAATAATGCTTGGTTAATTGATGTGCCCAAAAATTGAACTGCCAGTGATGTATTCGGTCATCTTTCATGGAACAAATGTTAGTGATATGGATTTTCAGTTAATAGGGACCTCTCTATTCTGCTTTCTGAGTTTTATTGTTACAGTAGTATTTTTCCCATTTTTGTGTGTCATATACTCAGGATTTACTAAATATTACCTCGAGAGTTGGTGCTATTTCTGATGGCATATGTGAAAAGTGGATAATCTTTAAATGTCCAGACAAACAGAGTGCTGTTGATAATATCAAGTTCATTGTTGTTGACATTGCGTATCTCGATGCACCTCTGCTTCTGATCAAGCAAATTGGTCACCCTCACCTTCACTCAGAATTCTTTTATTCTTATAGTGAAGTTACAATATTTTTCCTTCTGTATGGCTGTTTATCAATGTGTATACATGATACTTTTCATGAACTTTACTTCTTTTTTTAAGAATTAAGATTAAGTTTAAAGATTTAATAATTTAAGAATTTTAATTATTAAATTATTCTTTTATGTACTTAGCTTAAGTCTTTTAGTGTTAGCCTCAATAGCATTTTGTATGTAAAAAATGCCAGTTATTATCATATAAAACCTAATTCAATGTGTTGACTCCATTTATTTGTATTGCACTGTAAGCACTAAAAGGGTAAGTAAAACAAATTATTTATGTTGTTTAATTACAAAATTTAGAAACATAAGCAAATAGATAAGTGCTGCAAGGTTTTCGGTGCTCCACCGCGTCCGTTGTCTAGATAAGTATGATGGGTTCAATGTTTTTGAGTCACACAGGTGCCTAACATCAAGCATTTATTTTTGCAATTACTGTAAATAATTTTGTGTGTCAATAAACAAGGACCACAGTAACTCCATTAATTGAGAAATGATTGAGTACCTAAAGTAAATTTGGGAAAATTTATAGTTATTCTATATAAATTTTGTTAGTTATTTCATTGTGTATTTTTATAAGGGCAAATGTAAGAGGTAAGTAAAAGTCAAAGGTAAATAATTGCTCCTAATTTTTATGCAATAAAAACATTATTATTGTTATATCCTAAAAAAATTTGTGGATAATTTATACTCAGGGTGTCTTGAGCATAATGGATCTGGGGGAAGAATTGTGATGTAATGGAATTCTGAGCCATAACCTGAAACACTGAAGATTACTAAGGAAATAGCAACTCTGGTCCATGGACTCAACTGAGATGGAAAAGTCTTTAAGCACAAGCTATGAGAGGAAATATTTAAATAGGTAGGATGACACTCACATTCTTTTAATATAGTTTGTGATGGGAAGAAGCTCATACAACTTTCAAAGTTAACCAGAGAAGTGCTGTGGAAATTCCCTGGGTTATCATAGAGAAAATACCTGTAGTGAAAATAAAAAAATAAGACACTGCATATCTCTCTCTAAACACACACACACATATATTTATATGTAGATATATATATATATATAGATATATATATGTGTGTGTGTATATATATATACACACACACACACACATA
>WURS02030092.1:0-11638 GCA_011762765.2 Rhinocypha anisoptera | reverse complement strand
CATCCACTCCCACTCAGCTTTCAAATTTCCCGGGATTAATTCAAACAGGTAGCCCAGCATGCCCTTCACTCCCAACTCCCCTAACTCCTCTCCCTTCCCCCTCCCCTCTCCCTTCCGTATAGTTACCAATTCCGCCCTCCATTATCATTCTTACCTCAACTCTGAAGAAGAACTGTCGCTCGAAATATCAAAATGTGAGTGTTTCGTTTTTTAAATATTTGTGTCTATGTTTCATTGTTCTGTGTTCGTTCATCATATACAAGTGCTTAACTGAGTTTTTCGCGAATACATATATATATATCTTATATCTTTGTTAAGTCTGAACAATATGGAGGACGAGGAACACTTCACATTGGAAACAAACCGGCGCCTGAATGGCCTGATTTGTCTCGCTGATACCCTATTAAACTTCCATTACATAATAATTACATTATGGTGCTCATAACGCTATTTGGCGCTTTCTATCGCAATTTCAACAGCGGTGGTAATGTTTACTTCCATAAATTCAGTGACTAGAGCACCTGGTTTGCCTTTCTTTGGAAACGATTTGAATCCACCATAAAAAAAATCTGAAATATCTTATAGCTATGTTGCGAATCAGAAACTCTTCAATTGTTACCTGTAACATCAAATATGCCTCGCTGGTGAGTCCAAAGTAAAATTTCAATAGAGGTTACTTATCGTCGCGTTACCCCATCGTTTACATAGACGAAGTTAATGTGTTTAAAATTTCAGTGACTACCACTGACGAAATATTGAAATCTTATCAATGAAAATAAGTATTGCGTCTACATTGCATATTAATAAAAAATTACATTTTTGCACAATAAATTGTGTCTATGATCAAATCTTATTTCAACTTCCCTGATATTAAGCTACTGGGGTCTTTCTCTATCAGTTCCCAATTCTCCTAATTAGATTTTAAACGAATTATGGATATCGACTTAAAAGCTCTGAGTTAATTCGAGTAATTCATACTTTGTTGAAAATTCCCCTCAAGTTGATCCTTTGGGAAGTACAAGGCAACAGGGGTGGTTTCTTTGAATAGTAAATCAGGAAACAGTGAGAGGTTAAAAGATTTTTTACATTCATTTTTTTTGTGTTTTTAGCATATCGAGAAAAAGATTTGATTTTTAATCACTTTTACACATAGTCGATGGTGAAATCGTTGGGAATATCAGTAGACAAGAATTCCCAGGAAATGCATGTTGTTCTTGAATGATAAATGCGATAACCATCTCCCTTCCATTACTCTGAAGCCAGAAAATCATCCTCATAGCCCACCACTGCCTCCATTGCGACAATTAAGCTTTGTGTCTCCAGTATAATATCGACCCACCATGTCGCGTTGCCATCACGCCACTATTCACCCCCACCTCCAGTGCGGTCGTAACCTAAATGCTCTGCTCTACACTTCTCACTCGCGGATGGCCCGTTGCGCTGCAAAGCAGATTACAAGCTCAGATATTTAAGGGCCAGTTCACTTATGAACCCCTTGTTGTTTATGTGTCCAATAGAGCGTGTAGTAAATTTCTTATCGTACGTTATCCGAATCAGTTTAGCAGTTGACAATCAACCTTTGAGTTTCACTGAAGCATAATCGAATATAAATTCGACGATAACGGCTATAATTAAGACATTTGCTTTTAGAATTTAGAATTTCTTTTTTAAAATATTAATTTTCGGAGAAAGGAGCTTAAAGAAAAAAACCTCCAAAATAAGAAAATCGATTATTTTCTATTTGGAATAACAGATGCATGCTTAATTAAATGGTTATATAATACGATACTTTTAAACTCCATTAAATTCATTATGGAAAACTACAATAGTCTTAGAAACGCCACATAACCGTACCGAAAATATGCTTTCAGCTTGCCAGAGTGACTTCGTACCGATAAATAAAAATATTTTTTTGTAAGCTAGCCCTTTACACTTACACCGTGAGCTGAAGTGTTCAAGTCTTCATGCACGGATCCCCGAAATTAAATAGAATCATAGCTACGGATTCAAATACAAATATTTTTATGATTAACTTAAGTGCAAAATTATAGAATTAACTTATACAAAATAAACTTTTATTTGTTGATATACCACTCAGGGGTTACTTTCCAGGTAGCTGAATTTCAGATACTATGCAATGGTGTACATCTGTGTATTAGAGGATAACCTGTTTCGAATTTCCACTTATTAACATTTGACAAAAGCAATTTTCTGTTAAATATATCGGTGCCATGATAAAGATAAATCATTAAAGTTTATAAATTAAAGAAAAAATAATTTTATCCAGAAAATTTATTGTTGTGTTCCCGACGAGCATGATCAACACTATGGGTTTTTATACCATATTATTCTTACTCAAGGACCACATTGAGACTGCCTGCCCCCTGAATCATTAAAGTCCATCTTTGAGAGCGTTATAGCAAATTTTGGTAATCCTTTCTCACTCTATTTTATTTAATTTTCTGTAATGTTTTAATGAACTTATTCAACGCACAATAACCAGCACATTGTCCACCTGCTATCAACGGAATGTATCATGAAAGAAATAAAATACTGCAAAATATCGGTTGACCTTATCATCGGTGGAAGATTGGGAAATAATTTCACAGCAATTCCACATAAATACACTTTATTTTCACGACCCAGGTTTCACCACGGCGTGGCATCATCAGGGCCTTTTTTTTTGTTAGTGATCAGGATAGTTAGTGTATATATGTATATTTTCCTGATTGTATTTAAAATGTAGTTCCTCGTCTTGACCTTGCACTTTATAAGGACAGTTTTTTAGTTGTTATGAATGCTTTGTTGTGAGCGGTCTGACATTGTCCAGCATGTTTTTTAGTTCTCATATTAGTGTTTTGCATGATAGTTTCTTCTTATTGTGCATAATGCATGACTTGTATCACGTGTATTGAGAGTGCCTGTGAATTTACGGTGGTGGCTCACCCCCTGCCACACGCCTTTGTGGCGGCTGGCAAAGTATTATGTAAATGTAGATGGAAAAATTCCACCAAGTTAAGGCTGAAACCATTTCATACTTATCATCGGTGTTTATTGTGCAGTGATAACTAAAAATAAAATAAAATTCAAAACACTAAAGCAGACATTTTAATATGTATGGCAGAGTTCTCTGCATCTACATCTTAATGCTGCCCTGCGCATTTGTGAAGAGAGAGATTCCACACTAGGAATGCTCTAAACATGGGGTTATAATATTACTAGTATAATTTTTGATAGTTAATCAGTCAATCTATCAAGTAGAAAATATTTGCAACAGGATATATAAAAACAATATGTATAATAATGTTATACTATATAACAAATGTGGAACCTTGTGCGGGATGGATGAAAACATGCTGTTAATGACAGTGATGGTGACAGGTAATCTATAGCCGAACATCAGGGTTAACATTTCCGCTCAGAAAATTAAATATTATAAGATTAATTTGGAAACTGTGCGACGTACCCATGAAGTTGGATTTATTTTATCAGAGTAAGACAGAGATTTTTATCACAGAAAGTCATGAAACCGTTAGGAATTCCAAAAAAATAATATAAAAAACCTAGTTTAGTTAGATTTTCAGCACTTTATAATAAAATCATTTGTTTAAATGTGACTAGGAGTCATCAATTCATCTTCTTCTTTTTTTCGAGTTTTCCCTCTTGTGTATCATGGTATACATCAATTGGTTTGCTGTTTTGTCTTTTTTCTCCTCTCCAAATTTCTTCGTCATTTCCTAAACTCATTTTAAAACCAGATTTCTTTTGGAGTAATCTCAAGTTTCTCTGTGTTTTTGCGTCGATCTTTGGAGCCACCTTTAGTTGCGTGATGTAGTTTAATATTTTTTTTGTTAATCTAAATTCGTTCAATAATTATCTAATGGAACAAAGTTTTAAATTTAGTGGAATTAATACCTCTGAAATTTTGACATAAAAAGTTATTTTTCACAAATATGGTTTCGTTGCAAGTGAGCATAAACAATCGCCTGATGATTATCATGATGGATATCATCAGATGAATATGGCGGCGTGGGTTTTTTTTATTTATTAAATATATTGTATCGGGCTGTAAACAATATATTAAGAATGGCAATTATATCCAAAGCCTAAGGAAAAATTATTTTACTTATAATTAAATTGATTTATGAAATACTTCAACACAAAAGGTGTTGAACATCTGAGCAATTTACGGGACACCACGAAAACATTTGTTGTATTTTTAACCATTCTTCAAAGATTTTGACTGTGTGAGGTTGCATTTATATTAATAACGACAGAGTGGACCTAAATGCAAGACACTAATGAGCTGTAGACTAAAATAAGGAAATAACGTCATTCGTTGCCTTTAAAATGTGTTAATGATTAAATATATTAATACAGCGATTTCTTCGGGTATGTTAAGGGTTGTCCCGATGGGGAAGAAGTCCATCGACTTCCTTAGCTTAAGCTCATTTTGAAACTTTTGAGGCTTAATGGGGCTTCTCTGAAAGTTTTATGTGAGCAAGTAGAAGGACGACGGGATTATCGGATAGGGACGTTGGGAAGAGGATGAAACAATGGAGGAAAAGGAGGTGGAAGACGAATTAGACAGGGGCTTGGAATCTAGTAGGCTTGCATGACAACGTCCTTAGATGATCAAGAGGAGGAAAAAAATACCGTTCCATAAAGGAGGCGGAGCAACCGGAGTACTTTTAGGCGATATACTTAATGCCTTGCTTTAAGTTACTCTCTTACTCATGAGAAAGCGTGTCACTTCAGAATGGACGAGTAAAGGAGTGTAGAAAGCAGAAAGAGGGGGTTTGAACAGGAAGATAAAGACAGACCCTCGGGCGGAGAGGTGGAAGCGGTCGAGGTAGTCGTGTAAGGTGTGCGTGGGAAAGGAGGGATGGAGATGGGTGGAGGGGATACGGAGACGGGGGGCCATGATGAATTGCTCATTGCCCTTTGATCACTGAAGCTCTTTCCGAAGGCGAGAAAATCGTTTTGTCTTGCGGAGCCGACGGCGAAAATCACGGACCACGCGGAAATCTTTAGAACTCGCGGTTGAATGGAAAAGGGATATAATGGAAGGGCGAAGTGATATCAGACTCCATACGTCAGGGTTTGGTTCTTCCCTTCCTCGTAAACAAAATGCTTTAAGGAAACATTTATATTTTAACTTTGTTCCAATAGACTAAGTCAAACTTAAGATTTTAAAGCATATGCCTGGAGAACTATCATGAGTTTCATTTACCACTGCTGCAAGAATATACTGTGGTAATGGAGATTTGTTTTCATAGTAGAGTCATGCCTATCCGGAGGGAAATTGAAATATCTTGGTCCCCCATAATTGGAATATAATATAAATCAGTGATAACTTATTTGATTTCGAAGTTTATATTCACACTTGGAAATTCTTTGGTCTAGTGAGGGTTTCCTAGGAGAGAGAAAAATTCTTTTTCTAATGGAGTTCTGGGTTGTAAATTTTTATCAACTGGACATTGTCTCATTTCTTGCAAACGTAATCCAAACTTAAATTTCTGAAAAACATTATACCGAAAGAAAATAAGATTGTGTGTTCCATTTTATTCCTTCCTCATAGACACATTTTGTTCCGCCGATTAACGATTCACGTCCCAAATCGACCAATTTACTTTCTCGCTGCCACACTTATGCAACGTGGAGACACGGAAGAAATATATATATAATAAGTACCTAACGCTCGAATGAAAGGTCCGGTGAAGCCGTTCGATACGGAAGTATCGAAAGTTTCACCGAAGGAGCGATCAGTTTCCGTCGCGGAACGGGTATCACTTTTCTTGCGTTTCCGAAAAGAAAAAAAAAACCATAGCACCCGCATTACATTCCCAGCTGCTCGGCCGACCGTTCTATTGGAACAGCTGACCGGCCTACCGGATCCTAGACGATGGTCGATCATGTCTTGCACGTGCCGATGCTGTAGGGGCCGTTCGTCTTGGGTGTATCCGATGGGAGGGGCGGGGACTATACGAACGAGAGGGTAGAAGGGGAGGGGTCGAGCAAATCTTTCCGCCCTTCGAACGAAAGAAGGAGGCAGGAGGTAAGGAGGAAAAAGATGCGAGGATTTGGAGATCTCTCCATTGAGATAGGAGACTCAATGTTTTTCCTCCTTCGGTGCGATTAGAATCAGAAATTAAGCTCGCCTAAGTGTGAAGTTTTGAAGGAAGCGGAGAACCATGGGGTATGGGATGGATGCAGCAGATGAGGAGACATGAGGCGGCGGAAAATGACAAGTGTGGAAGGCGGATTGGAAGAAGGGTACAGAGAACAGTTAGATGCTTTGGAATGACGTACTTTAACGCTCTAAGAATATTTGTATCATGCTAGTAAGAAATATGCATAACAAATCCTTTATGTCGGCAAGTAAATTGTCCGGAAAAATTAGTTTGGATCATCACTATGCATTGATGCTACGGGACAATACGATTGTTAACATTTTATTAAGGAAAGGTGTGAAGATTCAGTTGTGACGATTGTGATCTATACAACATTTTTATCTAATCCAAATGGTAAATCTTAATTAAATTTTGATTATACTATACTCGAATATAAATGTATGAAGGCAGATAAAGTAAAATATGGACTTTTGAAGAAAGTATTGTTTATTCAACCGTTTTTCATGTGATGGGCTCTTCATACATAAGCACACTGGAAACGAAATTAATAAATAATATCGGTATCAAGCAACACTATACATATGCCATTGACACTTACTTACTGTTAGAAAACGGAGGTTGTCACTTTTATATTTTCACAGTAGAACGTTTTTCCCTTGTATTAATTGCTTTCTCTTTGAAACTACTGCTACATAGTAAGACTATGATCTGCCTTTCACGTTTGATTCATTCGACATTTTAGATTTATCCAAAATTCTCATCCCAGTCACATAAACTGTAGGAAGATACGGTAAAAGTCTTTTATGCTATGGTATACTTCAAGTCTCATAAGCACTAATATCAAGCTCTTCAAACCTGGAAAAAAGCTAAGGATAGGACTAGACTAAACGAAGTTGAAGATCTGAAAAAGCATGACTAGACAGTTGCAATTGACCTTTCTATATTAAAACAGTTATATTTTAAACCACTTACTCGTATATGGTAAGGTCTATATAATTCAATCAATGTGCTATTTTTTCAAAATAACACATTATCAGTGTAACATTTTACAATTTTATATATTTCTCGAGTAAATAAATAATAAAAAACCTTCAGGATACCGAGGGTGTCAAGTTCATCGCATTCGACTTAAGTTTTGTATAATCCTTAATTATTTCTCACGTTAGTGTAAAGGTTCAGAGTGGTTTTTATGAAACTTTTAAAATAACATGTACTCAGTTAAATGGCATGCATGTTAAAATTACATTTGCTATAAAATAGCACTTTTATTAAAATTTTAATCGCCGACATGGAATCCTGCCACTGAAATCAATATCAGCCTGAGAAATTGGCAATGCTTGCGTATACGATGATAAGTGCCCAGAAAAAGTATTTATCGGCCATCCTGAGATTTTACAAATATTCAAATAATCTGGGATTCCCCAAAGAATTAATTTTTATGTATAATTTCACCATATTGATATTTAGTGCCACGGTGCAGAGTATGGGCTTGTCACCGTGTGACCTGTTGTTTTGTCGATTTTCAAGTTTATCTATATGCTACTGCAATTTATTATTATTTATCGCGGAACCCCTTGCATTTCTGTCGGAACCCAAGTGTTCCGCGGGTCTCCAGTTGAGGAACATAAGCCCAGGGGAACAACGGAAAACAGTAGATTGTTCTTTGATTCCCTCGTAGCACTTTCATTCAATGGAAGTGGCCACTCTAAGACGTTGAATAGTGAATGGGTCACAGGAATAAGAAAGGAAGGTATTATATTCGGTAACCGGCTCTACCAAAATTCAATTTTCTAAATTGAAATAGTCGTCTCTAGTCGGCTTCCACCTGTCTGCAAGCACCCTGACGAACTCTGAAAACTTTACGTACGAAAGTGCTATTCTTTTTCTGTTGAAAACACAGCTTGGAAAGAAAAGCAATCTTGAAAAAGGAGGAAAAAAAAGAGATCTCCATTTCTGCTTGACAGGAGAGATTGGACGCGTCCGATTAGGGCTGGTCGACTCCTGCACTACATCACCCTCAACATCCTGAACTTGAATGGAGAGGTGTTATGGGAAGGTGACCCAGCTTCTCTCTAGGCGAACGGATGCTCCTGGCTTTATCTTTTTCCGCACGAAGAGGAGGGATACCGATTTCCCACAGTGCGAAACGCAAGAGGAAGTTGAGCATGCGATTCGGGGCTGTCCACTGTTTATGGAAGGTTGGGGGAACTCCTTGGTGAAAACGACAACAGAGTAAATCGGAAGATATACATCATCACAGGACCAGAATGAATGGAATGCCATCGAGCAGTTAACAAGCCGCAGCCATCAAGCCCCATGGAACAGAAAGATAGGAGAGAAGGTTAACGCCCTTCTAATGGCGAGGAGAAAATTTATCATCTACCACTCCCTGAAAATACAACACAAAATCTTTATTTGTTTCATCAAATATCGAATGTTACAAAACTTGCTATCCCACATGGTAATACGTAGAGAGGAAAATCCGACCAAAAATTACCAACGGCGAGATTATGTACGCTGGAGTGTTAATGATGAATCATTGATGACCCACAATATTTACGCAGTAGACGAAAGGTTCTATTCTTATAAGTGACGTTTAGATGTATCGGTCTGCCTCCAATGTTTCCTAAAAGATAATATAATTAATGGTTTGAACAGGGTACAAAGGCATTTCTGGAAACTAGATATACGAAAACTTAGAGGTTGCCTGGATATTTCGTTAGTATTCGACTACCCTGAATAGGTTTGGCTATTCATTGTATTATTTTTATTTCAAGTTGAATGTGAAGAAATTCGTTTGGGTTAGATATAAAAATAATAATATCCATTACTCTATCCTCTTGTGTTCCTGCTATTGGCTTATCCTATTCTGTAGAATAAATTCACTGGTGCTGGTGTAAACCCAAATTTTTTTCATTTTTATAATACGTAAAACCTTCCTCCAATACCTCGATTTTTTAAATTCCTACAAATGACGATACTTGGCATTTTCTATCTGTTTATAAATAAGCGTATTTTGTTGATTTGAGTTTAATTATGCACCATTACCTTATCTGGATACAGAATATCCAGGTCCAATTCGATAATTCGCCCCGGTGTAATTCATTATAAATAATTTACTCTTGCCTAATATATTCATAAGTAATATTTAAATTACCTATTATTCATTCATATCTATACGGAAACAAATTGCAGTTCAATTAATAATAACATTATGTCTGAGTATATAGATTAGTACTAAGGTAAAAATATGACCTTCAGTTTACTAGCATTGAAGGATAGTTCATTCCAAACTGCCAAGGTTTTTCTGCTTACTTCGGCTAATTCAAATGTGGTTTAGAATGTTTTTAGCACGTGCCAAAAACAGATACGTTTATCATAATCTAGGCACGGATAGATTGAAAAAATAAAGACAAGGAAGGCAATTCTATAGAGAGTAAAAATTATTGCCAGAGGTGAGGTTGTTATACAACTATTACTGATATACTTTTTATAACATAAAACAAAAATATAATGTTAGAATAAAAATGTTTTTCCGATTATGGTATCGTTTTGATGTTTGAAAAGTTTTTACCCCAGGAGAGTTCGTCGAACTCTTTTATTTTGTTTTTTTCTGACGGATAATGTGCTAATAGTGTCAAAGTTTGACACATTTCAATGATATAAGAACCAAGTTAAGAGTTAGTTAAGTTCAATGATATAAGAACTGACATTTAGAAAGTTTTTTATTGCATTATTCAGATTTCAAATGAGTGGAAAAGAATCGATACTTCAGGTTGAATATCGCGGTTGATTCGTCTTATCTTTGTGTGTGGCAACCTACTCTTACTGAAGTTCAACAGCATGCCTCCCGCTAGTTAGTCAGGGGAGCCAGGTGATACGAAGCAAAACCATCCAACCTCGTGGCAAGGGACTTGTGAGGGAGAGCGGTTAGGAAGTCCCCGGCGCGCGCTGTTGCATGCCTCCGCTCCAACAATAGATGTTGTGCACGTACGCGCGCCAGGGTGGAGTGCAAATTTGTAGCGCAGAGGAGGGAGAGGATCACCTCCCTCAACTCTTTCCCGACTCTCTGTATTGACGACACCGGGTCGGAGAAACTTCTCGAAGAATATTCTCCCTCCTTCCCTCTCTCTCTTTCGCCCACCTTCCTCCTCCTCCTTTTCCTCCACCTATTCTCCCTCCCCACTTCAACGGGCACGTGTCATTGTTGCCGGCTCTCCTTTGACTCTTGCTCAATAATTTCTTCTCCCCTTCTTAGCCAGCGCATTGAAAATACAAACTGACGCCTTTTTGTGTCCTATCGTTACAAATATTTTAAATCTCTTCGCGTTCATAGAGAAACAACAAGCGTACTGTAAACCTTTCTGTCAATAAAACAAAAAGGCTATTAGAAATATAACGACGATGACAAAGTTTGCTTCTCATATTCTAATTTTTCACTCTCAAGTCTCACAAGGACTGTTTTTTTTAAATTTCATTTGTCAGATGAATCCACGTCTCCATACCTTGTAATCCACTGCCCAGGCGTATGGCAGGGTTTGAATCCACTTTTTTACGCGCACACATGCGTAATCTTTATTAAACTATCAAACATAACCTACTCTTATAACCTTACGGAAACAATGTTAGCAATTGTAGGGAAATTTTAGATTTGCCCGCATGCACAAATGTATATTTACATTTGTATGCAAACGTATATAAACAAATTTTACGAACTAGCTTTTATTTGTACATTTATATTATGTTAAAATGAGAACAAGAAATTACAAATAATTTTGAGAGACATTCAAGAGACTAGCGAAATAAGCTATTTTCCTAGTTATTCTTGAACTGATTTTTGTCATATCTGCTTTTCTCTATTCACAGAAAAATTACATTTGACATCTACCCGTTCTACAATCTCTTTGCCTGCTTTTTTGACTAATATGTATACCGTAGTAAGTCGGCGTCTAAACCTTCGGAAAAGTAACCTGAATTTCAACCTGCGATTAATTAGTGGCGCCCCACTTAATTCCTCCATTAATCTCATGACGCTTTTACGTTTGTCCGAATAACCTTCCACAAACTTAGCTGCTCTTCGTAGCACATGATCTAATTTTAAAACTAAACCTAACTCCTTGGCGCCCAGAACAGTCACTGCATACTCAATGTGGGGCCCAACTTGTGAAAAATAGCATCATTACATTTTACCTGTTTCCTTTTAATGGTTACTAACCTTTTATTAGATATTCCTTATATTTATCGAATAAATTTTCTCCAGTACGGGTCTTGAGTTAGCCAATTATTTAATATATTCTAAATTGGTTGGCTCATCATGATCGTGGAAATATATAATTGAGGTGGTCTTAAGAAAATGGAAAGAGGAAATGAGAGGGATCCAAAATAAAGATTTGAAGAAAAGATTAGTAAAAATTCTAATATGGAGCCTAGCACTATATGGATCCGAAACCTGGTCCATGAGGAAGGATGATGAGCATAGATTGGAGGCTTTTGAGATGTGGGTT
>WURS02030081.1:0-11639 GCA_011762765.2 Rhinocypha anisoptera | reverse complement strand
TGAGCAGTGTATATGAAATGTATTCAAAATTGCTCTATGGGTGATACCCAGAGCAAAACAATAAAAAATTCAATTCACTTGTTCATTATTTTCTGTGTACCTATGTCATTCCTCATTCATCTTTTTTTGCATAGACATAAATTAAGCGTATGTTCTACATGTACATGTTCTACGTGTGCTGTTCAACCGTCTGTGAAATGCAATATGTTGCTTATAACTTTTCAATTGAATCTTTTAAAGTATAATTATGACAACATTTGAATAAAGTTATTGATTTTTGTATTTTTTGGTACAGGAATCGTGTATCATCAACTCTTGAATAATACCGAATGATGTTTCTGTTTTTAACTTGGTTAGACTCAAACGCGTCGTCTCAGAGGGAAAATACAGCGAAATATCTTGAAAGTCGAATACAGAATTTAACGGATGATAGGTGGGATACGATTTTCATTCTTTCTGAAATGAATTCGAGGGAGTCTTAAAAAATTAATGTTCTTCAGGAGTAATTCATTAGACTGATGTTTTTATTGAAAAAGACTGGACTGCTACTGTTCCATAAAAAGGTTACCAAAACCTTAATTATTCAGTAATATATTACAAGAGGTCTCTCACACATCTCTATGTATGATTTTACAATGGTGCATGCGAGTCAATGGTAACGTTTGCATTATATATTACAAGACATTTTATCCAAACATAGAAAACTGTAATTTTGAGATAAATATTAAATACATGATAAAATGTCTTAAAAGTTGCTATTATTCAAAAGTTGAATTGTACCAAGATTCTGTAATTCCTCCATGAGTTATCGGAAATGTTTTTGATTAACATGAAAATAAAAATTTTCTTCTGCAATGCATTTATTGTTCTTTGTTCAAAATATCTGTTACAAGGTTAAGGATTCGATTGCCTCATTAGTTGTTTAAGCTGTCGTGAATAATATTTCGTCTAATTTTTAGTGACAGTTTGACGTGGTACCATAATAACATATAAAAAACCTAATTACCGTTGAATACATTCATAATTAGACAAGAGTACTTTTGAAAGTTACACGACGAGTGAAATTTCAGTTTCCGCCATCGTGTAGTTATATATAGGCCGAAAAATTGCATCAAGACTGAATCTAAATACCCGAATTTGGATGATTTTGGGAGTGAAAAGATTTTGTAATTAACCTTGAGGATGAAGAAAAATTTGCTTGTGAATCCTCTCACCTGATTGCGTAGACAATTGGGTTGTAGACGGCGTTGGCCTTGGCGAAGAGGGATCCCCAGATGGTCAACAGTGGACTGATGGTCATGGTCCTGAAGATTCCGGCGAAGTTGATGATCAAGTATGGGGTCCATGCGATGAACCACAGGGAGATGGTCATCAAGGCGATCTGAAAGAAGAAGAGGTGCAGGAGGATGAATACTTAACGCCTTGAGGAAGAAGTCAGCTCTGTCCGTGACGGTGGGATGGGTCAAAACTCTTTACCAAGTGATTTCATAATGTTTCCGTCCCAAAAGGTTTAACCTGATTTTGATTTAAAAATCCAAGGACCCCAGTATTGACCCTACTAGGTCTTATGAAAACTTATTCATAAACAAGCTGAAGCAAAGCTTGTGCCATCGAAGCCAAATGAAATGAAGTTTTTCATGAAATTGTACAGATATGACCACATAATACGTAGCCAATGAAATATCACTGGTGTAACGTCAGATTTAATTTTACAATTATGCTCATCGGAAGTAAACCAAAGAAAACGCAGCACACTTCCCAATTTACGTCTTTTATTCACACGTGTCTCACTTAATAATCTCCACGGCCCGCACTCGACAATCCCTGCTATAACTTTTCAACAATTTTCCTTCTTCTCCTTACATAAACACCAATCAATTAAATTCCAACAATCCATTATCTTAAATTCCACTTCACATTAATAACAATGAAATAATTGGCCAGAAAACAACATCACGACAATAGGCCATACGTTACACTGGGTACATATTGCACGAGTCGATAGCCATAGAATAATGGCTCTTGATTGTGTCTCGATTCGTGATCGAAGTATATATCGCATGGTTTTGCTTGTTTAAATAGTCATAAAATGATCTAGAAACTTTTTTTCTTCCTCGCTTCCGAGTGAATGTCGACGCCCTCTCCCTCTCACCTTGGCCAGCTTGCATTCGGCGCTGGTGTTCTGTGCCTCTGCGGATCGCAGGGACGCCACGTTCATCTTCTTCGCCTGCTCCCTCATGGTCTTTTCGTGAGCGGCGACGGCCTATTACGATTTAATCGAAAGAAGAAACAAGAATTGTAAGAGAGTTACTTAATTTACACTGGGAATTACGTTAGATGCCCTAACATGGTATCTTGATGTTGCAAAAATGCAGCTTTACGGCTTCGATTAACATAAAATAATACTTCGATTAACAATTATTTATTTTTCGTTTAGTGAATTACACAATATATTTTTCTTTTGCAAGAGAATTTAAGTGTTAAGTTTAAGTTCTCAGTTTGAAGGGGATGTAATACAATTGAGAGAAAGCCATCATCATAGAGGAATTGAAGCACGGAAAAGGAAATTTTATTAGGTGCCACAAAAGCTTTTTGGAAAATTTTTTGTCATCTGGTACAGACCAAAATATAGGGTTCATCATTACTCCCTTATCTAGTTTTAAGAGCACCAAATCATTTTCATACTTTAAAAAATTTCGATTAGGATATCTTGTGATGAAAGAGGCTAGACATAACATTTTTTAATCAACACGTCGATTGTTGAACAAGTAAACACATCGCTGTAATTGTTGGAAAGGAACTTTCTCAAAAAAATTTAATTTTTATAGGCTAGGCAAACGAATAAGTTATGAACCGGTCCGGTTAACCGAGTGGGTCACGAGATCACCGGTTAACCCAGGGGCCAAGGATTCGAACCTCTCCCCGGACATGGGTAAAATGCTTAAGATAAAACAATATGATCTTTCATTGAGTTACTTTTTGTATTCGGGGGCATAAAATTCAAGTAGGATTTGAATTAATGAGTACCGGAAAATTTTTATGCCACCTTAAATCCATCCTGCCAAATCAAGTTAACTTCCAAGCAGGCAGATTCCACCACAGGCGAGGATTGGAAGAAGTTCTCACACATTGGTTAAGGGGACTGGGACGATAGTGACCACTCACCTGGACGATGAAGAAGTAGGAGTAGATGATGGTGAAGAGAGGGCCCCAGTAGCAGAAGCAAGAGTAGACGAGGATGTAGCTCTTGTGCACCCATTCTTGAGCCAAGTAGTCGGTTCCGCAGGCGGTCATGTTACCCTCCGGCACATACCTTGGTGGACAAGAAGAGTACTTAGGTTAATGATTGGGCACGAAATGATTTAAGCAAACAAATATAATCTCATGCCTATATCTATATTCTAAATCATACGGGTAACCGATGTTTCTCAAGTCCTCCTCAAATCTGTACAAGTGGAACATACAAAGAGTGAAGTATCAGGCGTGGTGTGGTGGAATTTCACGTTATGAAGATAAAGACGTAAAATTTTCAACAAAAAGTTTAGTGAAAATTGCACGTCTTTATATCCATAAAGTGGAACACAGATTTATCAAGGTCGTAACGGTTAAAAATAATAGCGTGGATGCTTAGGTTGACGTCGAGAGTGAGACTGATAGAGAGGAATGATATAGGCATGGAGAAATATTGTTTATATATGTTTGCATAGTGTGAGTTGAGGTTTACGGGATGCTGGATATTAATGCGGCGCGTAGCAGCGTGGAGGATCGGCTCGGTTCTCGGATCCCCTCTCCAACATGGTTCTGCCCTGTTCATGCACAGATACATGCCAGCAATAATAATTGAAATGAATACCTCATGACTAATTTTATACCTTCTCCCTCCATATTTAGGTAATTGATTTAAAATATTAATCTTAGGAATAGTATTCGTGTGGCAGCTGAAGGACTTATGTAGCGATGGAACTTTCTGAGATGCAATCAAAGTACGTATCTAATGACGAGACTGTCGCATGAATTTTAGAAAAGTTTATCTTGTCGGCCGGGTTGCACTGGTAGGCAGTGCGTTCGCCTGCTAACCCAAAGATCGCAGGCATTGGTGCTTCTTATTGTGGTTGAATGAAAAACACGGTTAAATATATGAGAGAGAGAGAAACGTGTGATTCTGATTTATTTTGAAAAAATACGTCATTATTATTATTATCGTCATCATTGTTTCTGTCATGATTTGTTAATTTTGAGAACCTTGAATAAGGCGTAGATTGTATATCTTAGATTTGAAATCGGGAAGGATGGAGTAAATTTAAAGCTTTAAAGAAAAGTAAGGCGAAGACGTGTTACATAATATTAAAGGGGAAGTCCTTTGGGGTTGGAGTATAATGCAAGGATGGTTGTTGGAAAAAAATGTCAAGAGAGAGTTGGGACTCTTTAACTATGCTCCCAGAAGGAGGGAGGTGGCAGAGGGGGAATAGTTATAGAAGGGCCTAAGCTTTTCAAATCGAATGATGGGGTGAATTGGACAGCTGAAAGTGCCGTTTAATCTGTACAGAGAAAAATTCAGAGCACCATGAGATGATTTAAGATCGTATTTGTGGGTAAGATAGAATTTTCTGTGTTGACTGCTTGAGGCATATGACTGGGAGATATCCGACGACGGCTCACCTGTTCCATCCGAAGATGGGCAGGAGAGTCCATGTGATTGCGTGAGCCCAGATGAAGGCGTTCCAGAGGACGGCCCTCTTCGTCGTCATTGGCTTGCCGGCCAGGCCCTGGAAGGGAATGAATTGGAGGTTCAACTCAGGATCGCGAGGAATTATTTTTAAACTATGAAACTTTATTTCTCAAAAGGCCGCAGCAGTGCAAGACTGTAGAAAATACCAAAAATCGGATGGTGTTTCTCGGAATTACAATGTGAAGAAGTTTAAATCTGAGAAGGGAGCAATATAAAAAGGGCCTGTTACATTTTTAAAAATTCTACAATATTTTCACGAAATAGCAAATCTTTCCGTTGTTGAGTGATCCGATATGCCTACTCATTTTTAAAATGGGATCTCTCATCTTAAAGTCCGTGACCAAATTATGCTAAAAATTTGTTATATTTTAGGTTTTGTTACCGGTTGCGATATAATATATATTTTATGACAAATTTAATGTCATAGGGTCAATGAAAGGTATATTTTAATTCCATTTTCAATTTAAAGGAGTGTTACTAAAGTAATTCACGCAATATAAATGCGTAACAGCAAAACACAATGAGTTCTTAGGAGTATAAGTGGATTTATGAAGCAAATTTTAGCTTGGAATCTTTACAACAGTTTACATACAAACCCGTTTATTTTGGAGGAAGAAGCACGCTACGCACTTACCTTGACAATGACGTTGTATCTGTCCATGGCGATGGCCACCATGGACCAGATGGAGGCGCAGCCGAAGAGGGAGCCGGTCATACCGTAGATCTGACACGCGAGGGGCCCTGTGGAATGCGTCAGTCATTCGGTCAAAGGAACAAGAACAGGTCTTTCTGTGATTAGATCCACGTACGGGCTGGTATATCCCGACAGGTAGTTAGGGAATGCAGAATGTGATATGGAACTTCAGATGATGTACTTTTATTAGGACTAAGTGACACTGAATATCCACAAATTAGTTCTGGTAGCATTGAAATATTCATTTAATTTCTTAGTAATGTCATTAATTCTTAAACAAGGATTTTAATGTTTCCTCTGCAGGAGGTGAAAATCATTTTTATATGCTAAAATTCCCAATATCTCTCTCTCTCTGATATTTGGCACCTACAATAATTTGATAACACTACAAGAACAAACTCAGCTCTACTGCTAAAGTTTTGAAATTAAATTTAAATAACAATATTTGGAAAATATAATACTTAGGAGCAAGAGGGTTTTAAGTTCATTAAGGGTATTCGTTTTTTCAGTCAATCAGCGAGTTCATCAATTGACAAGCGTTAGTGCGAAACTTAATTCTTGAAAATTAGAGTCGACCTCGTCATACAGGTTGAGAATGAAAAAACATAAAGAGTTTGTTTTGAGAAAAAATATTTTACCAAAGAGATTGCTATTCTTAGTGGTCATAATTTTATTTAGTTGTTATTTAGTAGGTTAATGGACTGGTATTACTTTTATTTCGATTAAAAAATTAAAGAAAATCTAGTGGCAATATCGCCAATTATAAGTTACCCATTAGAGTTAAATATATTAACACTGAATAAAAATTCAGTCAAAACATTAAAAAAAGGATTATTAAAGCTCTGTTTTCTTGAAGTTTTCTATCCATCTAATATATGATCGTTACATCTGGCTCTTCCAGTCTTAATTTAGCCATTGGTAGGCTATTGAAAAATCAATGGGATTAAAACAAATAACAGTGCTTGCAAGAATCAACTTGTTGTTGACAATATTTTTACAATAATATTTTTTGGATTCCTATGATGTGTAAAAAAATTTACTCACCGAAAACCCAAGTCTCATAATAGCAGTTGACCACCATAATGGGACTCATGAAAACCATCATGAGGAAGTCGGATACGGCGAGGTTGACGACCAAGAGATTTGAAGGGGTTCTCAGGGTCTTGGTGGTCGAGAAGATGTAAATGACGACGCCGTTGCCCACCCACGAGATGACGCTCAAGACGCCGAGCACGAAACCCAGGATGCCGTGCCACAAGGGGTTCATGGGGGGGAACTGGTACCTGGAATTGATTTCGGGGTGGGGCGCGCATCAACTTCCGAGGCCGGTCTTCAGGCATTTTATCTCATCCAACGATTTCCTATTGTATTGTAAAAATTTCATTTTCGAATCACATCTTTGGCATGAGTGCGGCTATCTTCGTGAACTTGAGTAACCCGGCGTCCTCTAAAAAATCTTTCAAAAAAACCACTACCAGTTTCTCACATTTGATCGAGGCGTTCTTGCAAGTTTTAAACGACTCGTGCGCCATTCGCCTTTCGAGATATACTAATGCACAAGTGAATGAGCGACTGAGTGTAGTTAGTTTGAATGAGTGACTGGTTTCCATCCTTATTACAATATAGACCTACGTTAATTAAGAAAAAGTTGGCATCATATATTGGCACTACCACATTTACCACGATCTACCTAAATTTTTGAAGGTGTAAATATCCCAATTGAATGTTTTCATTCCGAGAGATTTCAACGGTATAGAGTGGGAATCGAAATCTCTCAAAGTAATGGTCATATCTCAATCGACGTTCAACTGTTGAAAACACAATTGACCTGAGGGACGTAGTTCATTCTCCTGATATCATATATGTTACAAGGTAACCGTTGAAGCGATTAACATGCAACGGAAGGAAAATACAAATATACCAAGGAGTCCCTGGGCATACACCGAAGCATCAGATGAAAAACGAATGAGAGAAAAAATTGGAATCGTGTTATTTGAGGCGTCTAATAAACTAACCTTGAGAAAATTAATGTCCCGATTAATATGAAAATGTTGCTTCCTTCTTCCCTCTTTCATGGCCGCATGGGTCGGACTGGTGTACGGCGTGTTTATCTAACACAAAGGTCGCGGGTTCGAATCACGCTCATGGGTGTTTCTAAATTGTAATTTTAATCTTTCTGAGAACACATGTTATAATTAAATTGTTAAAATAGTAAAAATGCTTGTTTTGATACATAGTATGTGAAAGTAACAATCAAATATATTGTATTAGGTATTATCCGACTTCGGTGGCTCAGAAAAATGCTATTGTTTTGCATTTATGGAAAAAAGGATTAAATTAAGGTTGCAAGATTTGAGTTCACAGTCAAACCATTTTAAATTTAAAAAAAACATGTAAAATGGTTAACTGTATAGAGAGAACCTCACGGTCTTAATTTTGTCACAGTAAACACAAATTTATTATTGTTTTTATTATCTCTACTGTTGTGAGATGAATGAAATGTTCGTGAAAATAAAGAGGGAATTTTGAGATCAGAGTCCAGATGGGTACAGATTTCGGACACCCAGCGGTTACCAAGTGCGGAGGAGCGACCGTCGTCAACCATGGGGCCTGCCACCCCTCCCCTCCGTGGTGAGGGGGTCACGCTCACCAGTGGGCATCCACGTAGGGCAGCATCTCCGGGGGCACCATATCGGCGACCGTCTGGTTGGAGAAGCTGGGTCCGCCCCAACGAGCGCCCATGGTAGGGTCGCCCAACAGAGCTGCTGCTGCCATCTGCGCAAGAATGAGAGAGAGAGGGAGTTGAGGTGGTGCCGGAGACGGCGGTGTCATGGTGCGCCGAAGGGGGAAGGCGGGTGACCCATTGACCCATTGACCCACGTTGGTCGTCGTCGAGGGTGCGACTGAGCTAGGCGTGTTTCCCTTTTCCCGCTTCGCCCCTCCCCCCCTCTCCACCCACGACATTCTCTCTCCGTCTTTGGGGAAGGGGAAGCCTCCCGGATTTTCAAACCCGTGACCTTTCACTTTGCGGGAGAGTTCACTTTGCACAAAATACGAGGAGTATATCTTTGGTTACAGCATAATTCTAATGCTAGTTTGGTGAAGTTTTCAATTCATTTGCAAAGATAAACAAATGAAGCTTGACAGTAAAAGTTCCTTTCAATGTAAGTCGCCTCGGTAGAATCATGACTCGAATCCCAATTGGGCACAAGAAGGATGCAATAGGAATGGTCCCGTTTTATTATACCAACAAGGAATTTTTGGCATAATAAAACCGTACCCTTGTTGATAATACGTCCTGATAAAAATTTTTGGATTGATAAATTAATAAACAAAAAAGTGAAACATCGAAAGGAGTTTATCTTGACGTGATTTTTCAGTAAAATAATGGATAATCGAATTCTTAAATATGCGAAGCTTGGTCCCCAATGGCTCGCAGTAAACCCACATCCGCTTCGCAGAGCGATGATCGATATTTTAAATATTTGAATGTGAAGATTTTTTTCAATTTTATGTGAATCACAAAGTTTTGGCAAGCAAAAATATTTCAAGTTTAGTTTTTTAGTTTCAATTTATTTTATTTTTGTTTTCTCCCGACGTTTCAGACACACAAGCCACATTATGAACCAAATTATCCCCGTGGCTGAACTCTTGCGTGCTAGACTCGTTCCGTAGTGAGGAAGCAAAACGGAAGACACGGTTCACTCGTGACTCGGAGCGACGTCCTTCTCGCCTCGCGCTTTAAAATTCGACGAAAGGAAAACTTCTGATTCGAGTCATTTCGAGAAAAATCTTGCGGGAAGAGTAGGTTGAGGCGAAGTTTTTGAGTGGACGAATGATTTTTTTTGGGCAGTTGGTACGTACTTCTATTCGGGTGTTTAAATTCCTAAAGAGGTCAGTGGATATTCAGCCCGCGATCTGCCGCCGAGGGTCAAGGAGCGAAGGTCAGCGCCGTCTTAATCCAACTTTGCGTCACTCCGGGGAGACCGGAGCGGGTGTGGACGGAATCCACGGAGAGTCCTCCACCGTGCGAAGGGTTCGCAGACTCTGGAAGAACGGTCGCAGTTGGCGGGGCAGTCGCCGGTACCGTAGGTCTACTCACGACGGAGGCACGCTACGCATCTGACGGCGTGATCGTTGCCTGCGGGAGAATTTATAGGGAGCGACCGCGTCACCCTACCTACCCCTGGTGGGTGGGGGGGAGGGAGGGGGGCAAGGGGTCGACAAACTCATCCATGGGCGAGTGTTTTTTGAATTTACACCCTCCCTCTCCACACCTTTTTCCGTAAGGGAATTAAGGCGAAGGGAGAATTATGGGGGAGGGCGAAGGAAAACACTCAAGTGACGCGGTGCGTGAAAGATTCGTGTGTGTGTGTGTGTGAATGCATGGGTTTCAGAGGTCCCCCCTCTCACCCCTCCCCCCGCGTGTGGAGATGGGGAACGCGGCAGTCTTTGAGTGTGTGCGTGTGTATTTGGTGCGGAAAACAACGCCAGTGGCAGGGAGGCGGGGCCTCGTGGAGGGATCCGATAGGAAAACCCTCTGCAGAAATGCAAATCAAGTAACAATGGCGACACAATTTGCCGACGTCCTAAATCACATGGCTGAAGGGTAATCTACCGGTTAATGTAGGTTTTTGTTTAGACTTAGGTTAGATTTGACCAGAATTGTTTTAAATAATTCCCTATTGAAATATGCATACTTCTATTCACCACCTATCATTACACCCACAATCCCTACTCTGTTCCTACCCCTACTTCGCTTACCCAACTCTCTACCACAACCCTCGACAACTCATGGTCTGTGAGCACCCCTTCCTTCCATCTTTCCTGCCTTCTTTGTATTTCACGCAGAAATCGCCTCTCCTCCCACATGTACCATTCTTAGCACTTCTTCATTGAAACTTGAAAAAAAAAACGCGCCGCCTTTTCCATTTAAATATTTATTCTATGACCGGCTTCA
The DNA here is from genome assembly GCA_011762765.2 of Rhinocypha anisoptera. Taxonomy (NCBI): domain Eukaryota; kingdom Metazoa; phylum Arthropoda; class Insecta; order Odonata; family Chlorocyphidae; genus Rhinocypha; species Rhinocypha anisoptera. The sequence continues at coordinate 1,256 of WURS02030081.1, read as the reverse complement.
TTACATAAGTAAAATCATCAGCAAAAGAGAGCGTGTCTTTCTTCAAGCTTTCAAAGCTTTAGAGTTCAAAAAAGTAGAGCAAAAAATTAATAGATATTTTTTCATTGTTTTTATTTACATTTGTTTATAAATTATAGATCTATATATATATTAATTAAATACGAATTTAGGCAGCAAAATTAGAAAGGACGGGAGGATCAAAATGAACATTGAAAGAGGAACTCAGCAACCCAAATTAAACATTACCAAAAACCAGTCTTCAACCCTATGGTCGGTTTAATAGATGAGGGTAAAGCTCACTTAGTACTAAACACAATGGTGTGTAAACATTCACACACAAGGGAAATAAGGGGAATGAGTCTGGTAAATTGGTAAATCATCAAATTGATTGTAACTTGTGGATGGACACCTGAAACACGGCGTTCCGTGAATGGAAAAAAATCTCATTTATTTGGTTGTCATTCTTTTATTAAAAAATACTCTCTTTTTTGCTTAAAATATTTTGTCTGTAATAACTTTTTGCAAAGGCATTAATATGAATTAGTCATTGTGTGGGTGAAAAGAGATTTTAAAAAGGAATTAAATTTGCGTTACAGTCTGTTAGATGGTTCCCTTATGCTTCAATTCGGTTTATATTGGAAATGGAAAATACTAAGAAGAAAAACTACGCATTTTAGTGGAAATGAAAAGGTTTTTTTTTCATGTTCCTTCAAAATTGCAGGACTTCAATCGAGATTAAGTTCGAGGATTTGAATCCTATTTTGGAAAAACCTATTATTTCAACTTCTGGTACCATTTTCAGTGTACGCTTCACTCGTGTCAATTTCAAACGGTTTAAAATTCAAGTGAGCTGAGGATTACTGGAGACCTCGTGGAATGATATATTTGTCCCAATTGTGCCAATGTCTTTGGCCGACTAATTCATGCATACTTTTGCATCATTGTAGTTTCGGAGAATATCATGGAGCAGTCAGTGTCAATGAATATTCCACTTAAATTATTATTGTTTACGTTTAACCTTTCCCCAAAAAATAGATAGGTATATACTTTTAAAAATAGGTACAGAGAAGTTTTTAGAGAGGATCTGGGTTGCTGACATATTTGTTTATGACGTGATCGGACCTTTGAAGATGACCAAGGCGGAAAAATAATTTGCATCAAAGTCTTCTTTATTTTCGGGTAGAATGAGGAAAATAAGTCGGGGGATCACCACCCACTAACTTAGGATTTCGAGGTCCTCCCTCCCCCCTCCCCCC
>WURS02030070.1:0-11639 GCA_011762765.2 Rhinocypha anisoptera | reverse complement strand
CGCTCGCTCACTCACACCTCTATCTCTCTCTCTCCTTCTCTCTTCCCACCCACACTCTCCCCCTCTCTTTCCTCCTCTCCCTCACCCTCGGGTGGAGGAGGGGGTGGTGGGCCCCTCCTCGCGGGCGTTAGACAGAAAGTAGAGGTGGGACGGGGAGGGAAGGGAAGGCCTGCCGTCGTGCTCATGAGCGCGAAACAAGTACTTTTCACCAGAGGGGGCGCGCGCGCTCACACAAGTCTCCCCGCGCGGCAGTAGTCGAGTGGTGACGGGAAAGAGATGGTTTACGTATTATTGTCACCGTGACTTCAATATTTTTTGTACCTATCCCAGAGTTTTGGGCTCTCTCGAGTTGGACTCGTAGGGAGAAATATTTGACGAGAAACTCACTATTCTCGATATTTATACCTATATGATTAACAATGTTTTGAATTTATTGTCGTGATAATGAGAATAAAATAATTCTTTTTTTCCAGATTAACTCTTAGCGAGATAACATATGTAGTGAATACGTCATTTTTACAGAGATATATTAACAATAAAATATAAAAGAATAGAAATGTGATATAATGTTACGCGAGGAAAAATTTTAAAAAAGGGAACACCATACGGAAGAAGTAACCGATTCCGGCGAGATGTAGTGGAAGTTCATGATAGTAATGCAAAAAATTTAGCGCTTTTCCACAGGATAAAATATTTATTGTTATCACGCGTTCCGGCCGTCATCGGCTACCTGATGATGGCCCAGCAGCCGAAACTCGTGGTAATAATAAATATTTTATCCTGTGGGAATGTGCTAAATTTTTTGCATTACTATGCGGAAGAACCCTAGTGAGGATGGTCCTGTGAAAAAAAATCGGAATTCACTGAGCCAGACCTTATGTGTGGTAATTTAAATGTGGCATGGCTCTGTTTTTACAATGAATTTTTTAAACTAGACATTGAAATAACTGCATGAAGTCTTATTTGTTGTGACAGATAAAGGGTTGTCGAACATCGAGTTAAAGTTAGCAAGGTAAATTTGGTCAAAGTTAATAGAGGAGAAGCAGGAACTGTACATAATGGTGAATGATTATAAAGCATAAGGGACTAGAGAAGGAAATAGCATGGAATTACTTGTGTAGCTCATATTTATTTTACAAATACAAAAAGATGTGGGCATGTGATTCTGCAGAACCAATTCCAACTAGAAGACGACCTGTAATTCGTCCAGTAAGGAAGATAGATCATGAAGCTAATACTAGTGTTAGTCGTTTGGATGTTACCGCATATTTCTTTGACTTTCTCATGTGCTGAACATACAAACTTAAAAGAGCACTAACCCATTTTTAAGAATAGCTCCTCTAAGAGGATTTAGGTATGTGATTCGTTTTTCTTCGAGAGCACGGTAAACAGGATAGTTTTTATAGCCGCACTACTCGAAAGGAAAGATAGGTTGGGTGAATAGTTGTTTTTTATTTCGGCCAAAAGGGAAATGAAAAAGATACTTCTTCCACATTTTGAAACCCCTATAGGGAAACTTAGTGGTCAATATTCTATCCTCTTAAATCTTTACATAGACTTTAACAGAGAGTGATAATACCGGCCCTTTATCTACAATTCAGCGTCGGAATAGTGACATAAGCAAACTATATAATACTGGAAGGTCAAGACTTTGAGGAAGTTATGACTTTGGGCATTGTATTGTATAAGACTAATTGTTTCCCGAAGAGCATACAATAGTCTAGGAAATAGGTTTAAAAAATTTGCGATTTCCACTTTTTAGTGGAAATTGCACATATTTTAAACCTATTTCCTAGATTATGGATAATTTCCGCCACATCTCACCTGTCTCTATAACGTTTAGCATACAATGGGTTTTAGTAATAAAAAAGCTGTGACAGTTTGAAAAAAATTAGAAAAACCATCGCGATAATTCATGCTAATAGTAATAAATTCGAAATTCAATTTGCATTTTCTCCTTCCTCTAGATGTTTTGGTAAAAATTGCATGGAGGAGTAAGTTTACGATGGGTTTACTAAAACTTGACCTGCAGTTTTCAAAATTGAGTTCGGAACATTAATTAATAACAAGATAACCCATTTCTCCGATTCCTGAAATAAATTTAATTTACCCGAGACATATTAATATATCCTTTCTACAGCTGAAGACATTCTAAAATAATTATTTACGTCGCTTATGTATTTTAGATTCATTCACCTTCGTTACTACATTCCTGATTAAAATTGCAGTTCGTTGAAGATTTTTTCTTGAAATTATCGGTGCTATCACCTCTCAAAATACTTCTGAATCACCCAGCACAAAATTCTGCTCCTTGCCCACGCACGATTGTGATTACAGCAACGGAATTTTCAATGCAACGTTTCCATTTGGGTGTGGTCACTACTCGAATAGGTGCCCTTTTCTTTCTAAGTTTGGTCAGGCTGCAGGTTAAATCAGCGTACCCACCTCTCTTGCGTTGTGCAGTATGGCGGCAAGAATGTCGAGTCTTTCCTCAGCATCTCGACCCTTCGTCTGAAAGAAGACTTTCCAACACTCTTGAGTTTGTAACGGTTCAACAACTCGAGTAGTTTGACCACTAGGGCAAAAATTTTCATTTTTAAAACAAATAAAGTACAGAGCATGTGCATTCAGCCACAATGTCCTTCTCCTTCCCTGTCCTCTCCTGCCTTTCATCTTCCCCTTTAAGATAAGTTGTAAGATTTCACAACTTTTGCTGTTCCTCATAGGTCCCCAGGTCTTATGGTCAGAAGTACTTCTTTTTCTTTTGAATTATTTCTAAGACGGATAGATTGGTTATGTTTTGTCTTAATGGGATTCTTAATATTGGTCGATAGATCCGCATTTCGAATGCCTCAAGTTTCTTCCTTTCACCCTCTGTCAACGTCCAAAATACGACAAAATATAGCGATAAGGGGATAATTAGCATTTAGTGAAAGTCCATGTCTTTGACTGACTTCCATCACCTGCATCATTTTATTTTGCAGCTGCTCCAGACTCTCCGCAAACACCTCCGTATTGTCAGTATACCTAATATTCCGGTATACCTAATATATATATTCCGGTACCGACACTAATATATTCTAAGACCTCTTGAAAAATTCGCTTTTAATATTTTATTAATTAGTTAAGGCGATAATACACAGCCCTGACCTCTCTTTTGATGAATTGTCTTCAGAATTCTCCTCTTGATGTCATGGTTGATTTTTGGTTCCAATGTAAATTGCCAATAATTTCGAAGTTCCTTTCATTCAGTCCTCTATCTATGATTTGAAGAAGTTTTCTGTGCTGAAATTTATCAAATGCCTTCTGTAGTTTGTTAAAACATGCAATAATATCACTTGACACCTTTGCTTCGTTGAAAGAGAACTTAGATGCTAAAAAGGATCTCACTTTTACCTAACGCAATGCGAAATCTGAATTGTGTTTGACTGATATATTTTTCACACAGACTAAATATTCTCTTGTGGATTACTTTTAAGAAGATTTTGAACAGGTAACTTTATCACTTAGTTCAAGGCACACAATTTCCCCTCAGTTTGAGTCAAGAATGCGTCCTTCTTTCGAGCTACCAAAAAAAAATCATTGTAATCCAATCTGCAGCTTGAAAATATCTGCTTCCAAGATAATGGATGTTAATTAATTACCAACATTCCTTATATTATTTATTGTTACAATTTTATTATTACATTATTTTGCAATAATATTTTTACGTCCTTTTTTATTACCTTTGTAAAAACTACTTTGAAGGGTAATTTCTACATTTTTACTACATTTTAACTCAAAAGGAAAGTCAAAGGAGCACTTTTAAATCGAAATATCCATTGCAAGGAAGTCCGATCACCTTATTTTCTGGTTATGAATGTTAGGAAGAAAGACCTCTATTCCGTCCAATAAAGGAAATGAATAAGACCTTCCAAGAAGTGTGCGGAACCCCACCTTAGCGGTTAAGAGGTTGGTTTTGGTGGAAAAGGACTAATCTTTTTATCTCCCCTCCTCGCCCACGTGACTTTTTATAAACGGCCATTGTGAATGACCCGGACAGGAAATTGAGGTTCCAAGGAGTCTAAAATTTAAGGGATTTTATTAAATTCTTTGCCTGTTTGCGCTTTTTACTCTATGTTTAATTCAGAACCACAGTCGTAGTTAACCTCACTATATTGTTAACCTCAGTGTTTATTTGTATCAAGATCATATTTTAATCACTTTTATACACAGTTTTTCACTTCCATCTTTATTTCTTAAGCTCTACGTATCGAGACTATATAAATTAAATTTACTAATATACCCCAAGTATCATAATATTCTCTCATTTAGTTGAAAGGCCAGACATTTTTCACTGTTCACCAATAGAAGACATCAAAAGAATAAAACAGAGAATTTGTATTTGATTATTGCCTAAGATTTTAAAATAACGTTCTGGTTTCATTTTATATATTTGCGTTTAAAAAACATTTTTTTCACTTTCCTTCCATGCTGTACTTGTGCTTATATCTGTAATGACTGTTCTTCCAAAGCACAGAATGTTGCTGAAGCTTTTATTCGAACTTAAATAAATATAAGATCCATACCATTGGTAAACCTTATTTTGGCCGGAAGATAACTTGAGTTTTCAGGCAGGAGTATGCAGAAACCTTTCTCAGGATACAAATTTATTTTATTTCCATTTCAATCAATTTGGTTGAATAAATCAATAAATGTAGTGTATACTAATCGGCGGGTCATTGTAAGACAAACGAGGAATGCGAAGGATCGCTTATATTGTCCAAAACATGATATGAGAGTATTTGGAGATATCAAGAGACTGGGGTTGTTGGAGGACATTTTTACTCTCTCACATTTCAGGTTATGTGATATTTTTGATAAATTAAATCATTAAATTAAATTAGAGGCAACAATCTGGAGAAAAAGCTCGAGATTTTTTATGGTTCATTTGGCATAATGACGTACCCTTTGACTTGACCTCTATGACCTACCTATGAATACCTGTAATATTCTTATCGTTGTCTAGTTAAAAATTCCTTGATCGTTAGCCCTGTTGTACATTTGATAGGTTATATACTATACAATACACTTCGGGAAATTTAATATTTCAGTAGTCATTACGTTGTTGTCTCCGACTACGGATTAGAAATTGCAGTGAAACTTGTCTTAAGCGAAACATGTGGGGGACCACGACATTTTTCCGGATAGGAAAGGTTTCCGCTTAACGCAGGGTATGTCATTAGTGCGAGGGGCTTACGCCATTATTATACGGCCATGAATGAAAAGGGGTTTCGCAATTCTAAATATAGGAAATAATTAAAGAAGCGCAATTTCTTTTAAATAAAGAAATACATATTTTTTAAATTTTAATAACATAATAATTTAATCACAGTGAAACTTGTCTTAAGCGGAACCTGTGGGGACCACGACATTTTTACGGATAGGACAGGTTTCCACTTAGTACAGGTTCCGCTTAAGTTTCTCAGTGCCAATTTTAGAAGGACTAAAGTGAGAAAACATCTTGAGAAAACTATATTTGCCATATCATTATGATCAACTTATCGAGAAAGTAACCTTATTGTGACATGACGTGGCCTGCTGGAATGAATTAGTTTAATTTCTTTGCGTAAGTTTTATGGCAATGCTGAGCAACACGTGAGGGACCTATATTCCCAGTATTGACGCGCATTTTTTCAAATTTTAGTAAGCCATTTTATTTTAACGTGACATTATCTTTTGCGTGTATGTTGCAGAAAACGCAGAAAGTATATTAAAGAAAACCGTTATCGATCCCAGATAATATGCCATTAGGAATTTTCGCATTCAATTTCTCCGTGGTTTTCCGGCGGGCTGGAGGGGGAGTGGGGGAAGAAGGGGAACACGGGAAGTTCGAATCCGGGGAATATGGAATATCCAATCAATCGGCGATCCTCTTCCTGCCGAGCACCCGTTGCCCATTCCCGCGAAACCCTAAGATACTCGCTGCCCGATAAACTATCCCTCACCTGACTTGTGTTTGTTCCCTGTTACACACACTTCCACACGACCTCTCCTCCCTCCTTCGCCTTCCCCGTTCCCCATCCATTAAATTTTCCATTAAGACCTATTCTCGAATATGCCACTACTGTATGGGGCCCGCACGAAAGAGGGCTGACTAAAAAAATTTAGAAGGTACAACGAAAAGGTTGCCAGGTACGAATTTCTTAGGTCGGCACAAGAAAACGGTTCAGCATAACAGAGATGCTGAAAGTTTTAGGACGGGATTCACTTGAGGGCATGAGGGAATTAAAACAGATTCTGCGCTGTGTGTACAGGATTTATTCGGAAGAATTAGGATAGAGAGATTTTAAAGGAAGATTAGAATAACCAAGCTACGTAGGCGGATATGACCACCGATGTAAAATAAAATATAGGCCACAAAAGACCATTGTGGAGATGTATTCTTTTTTGAATAGAGGGATAAAATAATGGAACCAGTTTCCTGAAGAACTTTTGAAGACCATACTCTGAGCTGTAAATTCATTTAGAAGAAAATGTAAGAAATGTATGTAAGATAAAAAACCTATATCTCCCTTGGGATCTGGTGATTTACTGTTAAACTTAAGGATATATATTGAAATTGTTAGCTAAATGCATATACTGATTATTACTTATACAAGTGTGCTTCCATTGTACTAATGTATGTGATGCTTGTTGCACTTCACCCTTGCCATTACCACCCGGCTTCTCGCCCATTTACAATGCATATTGTTAAATGAAAAAAAATTATTTCAAGAGTACACTCCCTGAACAACAAAGTAACCAGAAAGTCAGTGGCCGGGCTTATTATTATTACACGAGGTCTGTTCGGTGGTGGTCGCTAAATTTTTGCTAATTACAACCGCTGAATAAATCTAGACGGAGCCACCAGTGGCAAGTACTTCACGTCATTTGCGCGATTCAGTTTTTTAATCGAGATTTTCATTCGTCTTCGCCATTCATTTGTTTGCGTGTGAGCAATTGCCCGTTCGATCCGACGACATCCTCCCTCAGCTCGGTAAATACGATATTCTCCCGGACGATGAGAACGATTTTTTTTATTAGCCAAAGAACGCGACGTAGTTAGTCATCCAACTCCCACCTCCGTAATCATTTGACACGGTTCCAAAAACTTGTTTTTTGATACCAAGAAACTGAAATCCGCTCCGAAATGTGTCATCATATTCTGACTCCACCGGCGCCATTAGGTAAAATTTTACTAAGCGAGTCGCGAAACATCCAAAAATAAGAGTTGAATTAACGAGTCCTTTACGAGGGGAAACACTGGTTTCGCGGCATAAACTCAGAACTGGACTATTTCCAAGATGGGAAGACTTAATAGACTACGAGTGAGTGGAGAAAGCAATGATTAAATGAGACACAAACTTTGAAATTCCAAATAAAAATATATTTTCTACACGACCCAGGTTTCGTCGCAATACAACATCATCCATCTCATTTAATCATGAAGCAGTTCCACGAAGTCACGCCGGAAACTATTTCCTATGAGAAAGTAATGTCTAAGAATGTATTGGCTATAAGTTGAAACAATGACAAATCGAGGAAACTTTGGTTGGACCTACTACTAATTATAAGTAAATAACCTGCCAAATTTCAAAACGATTCGTAAGATCTTTCGAAAGATATAGAAGGTTGAAACTAACATGCACTCTTACGGGAAATGGCTGATTTTATGTGATTCCACAACTTAAAGGGGAAATTAACCATATATCTAATACCGTCAAGCCACTGGAAAATTTAAGGGTAGTAAGTAATTGTGTTATAACTTGATATCGCCGATTAAAGCCACTGAATAGTACAGAGAATAGTTCAAAGAATACTTCAGAGAATAGGACATGTAATAGGTATAATAAGTTGCAGCTACTCCATGCTTTTCTTCAATTGCAAGGAGTAAACGTGGCAACGTCGCATCCATGATGCCTCAATTTCGGCTCTGTGATACCCTTTGTTGATATATATTATCAGTCCCTTCCCGAAGTAATGCTTGTCAATTGAAATTTCTTTCCAATTAATAATAAGTACATTTTATTTTATTATTCAAAGCTAAAACGACGGATTTTTAATATTCAATCGTAAAAACTGACGAGTTAGCTTCCACCTTCATAGTGCAGAGGTGACAACGTATGAAAATGTGCCGCGTTGCCAAAATTTATGGCATAAGAAATCAGTTTGCTTTTTCATCTACGATCTTAAATTAGTAATTTTAACAAATAAACTGGTTCCTATAAACATATTAGTTAGCTTAAAGAAAAAATCACAATAAAACAAATAAATATTTGAGCTGTACAATTTCAGATATTACTAGTCCATAGGTTGGTCATGGAAGTCAAAAAAGGGTCCATTAATCTTAAAATTGATGTGAACATCGAATCCATCTGCCTAAAAAGTATCATAAAGTACTATTGGCAACCAACTAAAATCAATTTGATTCAGTTTCTCATTGTAAATATATCAAAAAGCCCGATAATCTCTTGATGTCGAATCAGTAACTTTGGATTTGGGTTGTATAGCCAATACATCCTTAAGTAATACGAGGAACATTAGACAGAGGTCATTCGTAGAATATTACCTAAAAGTCCTCGATTGACCCTTGAAAAATCTCACACCATGCCGAGTTTACATAAAGAATTTAGTTCGAGAGCTAGAGAATCAGCTCCTTGGAATTTTTCATTCATATTTTCATTTTAACTCAAAACTATGATTTCCTTTTAAAGTAAAATTAACAGGAATACATCAGGAAATCGTAATCAACGTCTTAATGATGTTCCTTTGCAAAAAAAAATATCTCGTAGACAAAAATAAAAATATAAATGGGAACTGCTAAAGTTTTGATTTTCCTGAATCTCCATTCACGAAGGAACTACACAACCCTACGCCTGGGATTGATACTTATGTAAAGAATCAAGATGCTTTTAAATAATAAAACCAATATTAATGTGATAAATCTCAAGCGATGCTCTTTCTACCTCCTCATTAGGTCATCGATACTATTCCATACATTTTTTCCGGCCGACTCCCGGCATGTACATAAAGTTCCAAAAGTCATTCTCAGGGCAGTATCGTCAGTAATCACTTAAGCGCCAACCAGAACTAAATACGTCACTTTTCAGGACGAACACCTACTAGCTGTGTTCGTCAGCAGTAACTTAAGGGACGACTCACCCTTGAACCGATTCCAAAGCTTAGGTTCGGGGCTCCCTAGAAGTACTAGACGGGACTTGAACAATATGGCGGTTATAAATGAAAACGTAATGGTCCACTTGGAGCAATATGCCCGTCATATCTTTTGGGAGCAGTAAGGTGGCATTCCCAGAAGATATATCAAAGATGGGGAAAATCCGGCAGAGATGTTTAATGTAAATGCGAAGCGTTAATATTACGATTAAAAAAAAATCAAATCTGACATTTACCTGTAAACGTACTTGGATGACGTCACGGATCAAGTGTACACTTTTATCGTGGATGCACTTTAGACACATCCATGACTCCACATCACCGCATGTCTCCTTCAACTGGCGATGAATTTCAATCGGTGTCACACCACGAATGATTACACGCTGGTCATGTAACGAAAACGTCGCAACATTTTAAGTATCGAAAACAGTTCTCATTCTAGCGGCTGCCGCTAGAGGTTCTGCCAGTCGTACAGTGCTGCCATCTCTGCCACGCAATGACAAAGAGTGCCCGCTCGTTTTAAATAAACCGCATGTTTCTATTTGTTTCCAGTTCGGAGTAAAAAAAAATTGGAGGCCTTTCAACTTTAATGCACCTCGTATTTAAGCAGTAATCATAGGCGCCTTGTTATTTTTTATTCATGGTCAAGCCACAGAAATCAGTCGCCTGTGAAGACAATCAATCTGTCACTCAATCGCTGTCACCTTTTTCTCGGGGCAACTGGAGACCACGCCACCGTAAAAAAAAAAACCCTGATCTCTCGCCGGGCGATCGCCAACTGTTTCCGCCACCCGGAGGAGTTTCCAGGCGGTGAGCGGTTTGACACCCCGCGAAAAAGTGGAAATAACTGCTGAGGTTTGTAAAAAAAAAGAGGGATTGTTTTTATAATATGGGAAAAAAAACTAAAATAAAACTTTGATTGACGCAACTAGGAAACATTAATAAACAAATAGCTTACGTTTCAGGACTGAAATGAAAAAGGTTTTGCCAATATCTTTAACAATCTTATTTTCATTGAAAATTTGGCCCCATTTATAATATGTCTCCCGGCATTTTGTGGCTTACTAGACACAGTCATATAATGCGTGTAATTGTCTTTGGCCAATTACTCAGGAAAAAAAATAACAGCGCTTCTCATCACCATTCCCTTGCCATTCTTTCGATACTGTTCACGAAAGACCTCGCGACAGGACCTGACCGGCATAGTCACAGTGTGGTAATATTAACGTGCATACAATCTCTTTCCCGGTGGTCAGAATATGTCACTTTTAGCTGTGGAAAAAGGGATTTATTGAAAGTTGTATTTTAACTGCAAGGGATGACCAAAAATAGATTTCCGTCCATCGTCAGATTTTTTTTTTATCTATCTCACCCCTAAGGAATGCGGGCACCTTCCGGTGCAATAACGACAGGTGGCTCCACTATGCTGTCTCCAATACGACAGGTGGCTCCGCTATAATTTTTTGCGTGCGCATGACTTGATTTTGGGAGTATTTATACTTAAGAAACTACTTTCACTCCAAGTCTTGCCAAGTTCTAGGTCATCGCTGATGTAGTTTAGTGTGCTATGTTGGCTGGCGACGATAGACGAACAAGATTGAAAATATCCGTGAGCCAACCGCAGCTGTAAGTGATTCTTCAATTTCCTGAGTGTTGATTGAAGACGACAGCTTTTTCACCGGCGGCAACCACTTTCCTGCCGCTGGGTATCGAACGACGATGACACAATCGATTCAAGGATGAGACACCGTTTTCCGAATAATATTCAAGCCATACACACACACACACGAACAAAAAACGTCGATTCGATGCGATATTCGAGGTTCGATACTCGATATGGTCAGCATCTGTTTTCGTCTCGTCGAATTTACGCGTGTAGAAAAATCTTCCCGATTCTCGCTTTGGCAAAATAGGCTTGGAAAAAAGGCTGAAAAGCTTGGAGTACAAGAAACTACACGATACTATGAAGCAGGATTGTTTTGTTTGTGAAATATCGTAACCTATAGATGTATAGACATCTCTACGGAATATTTATAATAATAATAATTTATTTCTCCTAATACATCATACATTACATAAATATATTTCATTCAGATTCAGGGAGCTAGTTCCGCCTGTATGTATGGGCCACCTTCGGAATAGTAACGCAATACATGTGTACATTGTAAATTAATATCGGCATTGATACAGTTAGAAACACAGATGTCAAATACAATTGCAGTAGTATTAAAAAAAAGCAATTTGCATTATCAAAATAGAATAACCAAGGACCATCTTTTTACCCTCGCCAAGAATGTTCTCATATTGTAAGCCTATTGATGAAGGGTAATCTACCGATTGAGGTAGGTTTTTGATGAGCAATTACATCTAACTATAATCCTTCTTCAAATCTGCATACTTCCTACCCCCTATCATTCTGTCCAAAATCCCTATTCTCTTCCTAC
>WURS02030059.1:0-11639 GCA_011762765.2 Rhinocypha anisoptera | reverse complement strand
CGGAATAGTTGCTCTCTCCCTCTCTCCTCTTTCTAGCCGATTGCCCGTGATGCACATTCACATGAACTACATGTACATTCAATTTGTTTTGCTCACAAACAACGAGACATTTCATCCACGGCTACTCTCACTGATCACAAAAAAAAGTGATCTCGAAAAACGCGTAGGGTTAGAACAGCAAATTGACCAGAAGAAGTCGTCAACAAATAGCAGCTGAAATTGGCAATAAAGTCAAATGGTGACACAGCGACACACGCATATAAACTTCTTCAGTAATGATACCAAGGTAACAATATAAACAACGACCGTCAATTCCGCATTGTTAAATAATTATAGTTAGTTATAACCTGTCATTGATCCCGTTTTTGGTTATAACCTTACAATTTCAAAAATATTAGCGTTTAAGGTGAAAATTCAAGATAAGTTGGCTTTTAATTTTACAATGTTAAAAAACTCAGCTTATAATAGTTGATTTTCCAAAATGTCTTTTTATAAACTAACATTTTTAAATTAAAAGTCTATTACAAAGATTTATCCAATTGTAACCAGAAACGTGCTCAATGGGTTATAACCGGACAGTATTTTTAACAGTGCATGTTGGCAAAGATAATCAATTTTTGGAAGTGTAATCCTGAGATATGGTTTGTGCTTGTCTAAAAGTAGTTTTACCTTAAAAAGATCACTTTTAGTGGAAACAAAGTACAACACCTTACTCACCAAGTTGACTCAAATTTTTTAAATTTTAATTCAAGTCATTACCAAATCGTATCGAATCAGAAACTACGAGATATAAAAAAAGAAGATCCTCGAAAAGTAAAACAAACAACACAGGCAAAGTTGATTGAGCATCGGAATATTTACGACATTTGTCAAGTCAAGCTGATTCTGTGAGTATTCCTAAGTTTATTTGGCGCCATCGTTACCTACGTCGTTTGCGATCTTTCTCCGAGCAATCATTTTTGTCGAGGCCGAGCAAAGCGAGGCCAATGACTCTCTAAACTATTAGGAAAAATCTTTCGTTGCAGTAACTTGCAGTCTTAGCGTTTGAACATAGAAATGTTGGTTTGGTGTCAAATTACTCCTTACAATCTGATCTGGTACAATGGCTATTTGATTTAGAAAATTATCACTTCTAATGACTTAAATTAATCAAAACATAATTTTCCATAGACTTAACCTTTTCAATCCCAAGAATTATCAGTAAAAGATAAGCCTTATATTGCTAATTGAATGAGCGGGACACATACGTCCGGATAGCGCTTTCGGGAGCAAAAGGGTTAACATGAGAAGAAATTTTCCCTGCATTACACATAAACTATGTGAGAAGTGCGTATCATGTAGAGTAGCTATGCAGGAAGGTAACCCCGCTGAGATCACTGCAAGAAGGTTTATCTGGTGTGATCAGCAAAGCAAAATAAACAGAGTTTTGCAAGAATTTTGAAATAATAAAATTGTAATAGCAAAAGGTACCAAATGCAATTTTAACTTGCTAAAAGTGTAGTTCTGTTTTTGTTTTTGTTTATTTTTTTATTTACAAGAATTGAATAAACGCTAATATACCTTCAAATACCCACAAAATTCTACTTTTAGTGCAAAATTACTGAAACCGCTATCGAACTAAGCAACACAAAACAAAACCAAATATTGAATTTTAATTTTAAAAATCTTGTGTATTTCAATAACTCGGCCTTGACTATATTGCCGTGCATTGAGGCAATTGCACGGAGTGCATTAGCGACTGAGTAGCAGAAAAAGATGAAAATGAACAGTTCAAAATCTTCGAGTATCTCTCCACCATTACATATGAAGTATACCAAAAATTTCTCAATTTTAACGTGTCACAAAATCACGCAAGATAAAAACCGAGTTTAGTCAAGTCCTGATAACTGTTGCTTAAGTATACAACAAAAAAGGAACTATCAACGCTATCGGAGTAAATCCAGAAACTTTACACCATTGCAGCAACATTCAAAATGAATTTTTTCTCCGGTACTGTTTCAATTATTTTAAATTTTGTAATAATGTGCAATTTGGCAATGAATAATAATGCAATTAAGCTTGATTGGTAAAGACGCGTTTTGCAGCTGGCCTGTCGGCCAGCGGCAAATAGTAAGACTTGGTGAATAAAAATATCTTAAATAATATTTAAAAAATTATAATTGTTTTTTGAAATCTCTCTCTCTCTCTCTCTCTTCTCTCTCTCTTTCTCTCTCTCTCTCTTCTCCCTTTTTACAAAAAATATTTTTAATTAATATTTTAAGTAATCACAAAACAGAGATTAAAATAAAAAATGGATAAAATTCGAATATTGCAAAACTCCATAGAAATAAAATAAAAATTATTAATATCGTAGAGCTAAAAATTTGGTAAATTCCAGATATATAGATGTTATACAATAAACAAACTTGCTTGATTTTATTCTTAAAGAGCATTTTATAAAGATCTAGCTTAATGATTTAAAAAATGAGCATTTTGTAAAATCTCTATAGAGATAACATGGTATATTTAGATGGGTGTGACACATAAACCAGAATTATTTTAAATTTCAAAATAATTTTTACTTTAATTTTGTAGTAAGTTGAACATGTATATCAAGTTTCATCAAAATCAGATGTACTTTAAGAAAATATTTAAAAATCAACTAGCACCAAAACTCGAATTTTTCCAAATATGTGAATTTTATTTGACAAACCAGCTGGCTAAGTTCTAATTTTGTAGAAAGTTTCATCAAGATCTAACAAAGCGTTTTTTGAGATAATGCAAATTTTGAAAAACCTTTATAGAGATAACATGGGAAATTTCAAATGGGTGTTGCTTCAAAACTCGAATTTTTAAAGATATATGAAGGCCATTGGGTAAACCAGCAAGTTATGTTCTATTTTTAAGAAAAGCTTAATAAAGATCTAACGGAGCGTTTTTGAGATAATGCAAATTTTGTAAAACCCATAGACTTATATGTAAAATAGTCAAAAATGATAAATAAGCCTAACATTAAAACCCAAAGAATTCCAATATGATTTTAATATCATTTTAACAAGCATTTTGTGCTTTAATTTTTAAAAAATTTTCTTTAAAATCTAACAAAGGGTTTGCGAGAAAATTTGAATTTTTTAAAACCTTGCAAAATTATTATAGGGATAACATGGGGATTTTAAAATGGGTGTGGCATTTGAACCAGAGGTGTCTCAGATCTTTGGATATTTTGTTATATATTCCTACGGTGAGATAAGCATGTGTGTCAAGTTTTATCAAGATCCCATGTACAGTTTCTGAGAACTAAGCTAGCCGGACAAACGATAATAGTGAGCCTGGTCTCAAAACCAAGTCTCTCTAAAAACAAGCATCACCGGTAGTAGAAGTGGCACCACTGTCCGAAGCTTCAGTTTTTTCTCATGCCACCCAGTAAACCATTCACTACAGCAATATTAAAACAAAATCACCAATCCTCATGCCAAGCACGATCCTACGACATTTTATTATAAGACATTTCAACACAAGTCATTTAATCATAACCAAAACATCACAAGTACATTACAAGTATATAAGAAACGACAACTTTAAACTCAAACAGTTGAAGAGGAAAACGTATCAAAAAATTAAAAAAGCTTTATAGATTGTGAAACGAAAAAAATAAATAAATTTGAACGAACATAAAATCTTAAAGGCGTTTTCCAGAAAACAAGCAAACTTTCATTATTCCGTATAGCATGCAAATTACAACTACCATGGGCGTTATCAAACGTACCTCAAACCAACCAATCCAACAGTGTTCTTTGAAGCACTCTCTCATGATTGGTATAGCTTGGACATGCAGAGAAATCGGCTATCTGACTCCCGGCAATAAATAACGATGTGCCTCTGCCAAGAAGACAGTTATAGCAGGAGAGGTGTGCGCGTTTCTATTCGAGCGCACCCTTGACACTCTCCAGTCAGCCAAAAGGATATGTGATTGGAGAAAAGACAGCTATCTAAGCTTGATGAAAAGAGCCAACTGGCTAATTGTAACGAATCTACTGTGCCCAAACCATAGGCACTGCGACCCGTTGGCCAGCCTGCCCAAAGATTGAAGCAGGCTACTGCCATCGAGCCTATAGATATTGTGTGGAGGCTATTCTAGCCTCAGTTGTCATTGGTTTGTCAAGCCATCAAAAGCCAAGCTCTCCCTCTAGTTCAACAACATTCAAAGCTACACCATGCTTACTATAAACTTTCAAAAAACCAGATGAACATGGCCAAGTAATTTTTGTTTTTATTTTATTAAATTACAAAAATTAATTTTAAGGTTAATCCAATGCCACTAATTTATACGCTTCCAAACGACTAATCAACTAACGAAAGATAAAAATGAAATTGCGGAAGCTATTTTTAAGAATAAAAATAAATTTTTGAAAAAAGTAATGTTTAATTTAAATAAAGTAAACTATGTACAATATATACAAGTTAGAAAGTGTGTTTGTGTTGTGATGATCAAAACGTGTTTATGACACTCTTAGGGTTTGGTGTAAAGACCGTTCTATGCCTCGGGACCTGCTAACGCGGTCTCTGGGTCCGGTCAATTGGGGTTAGTAAAGTGGAATAAGTGATGGATAGAGTGGTAAAGTGAATTGGCATGTAGTAGTGGTGGTAGTCTCCACTCTACCGAGGTTCGCTGCAGAGCATGTCGAATCAATTGTAGTCTACGAGAAAATCAGTGATCACCACTCCCATTGACTTAAATGGAAATATCCTAGAGTCAAAACCCAAAATCTCCACTTCTAAGTGCCTGACAGATAAAATCTATTTACAGTTTAAAGTCTTCTGGTCATATAATTAGTTTAATGTGTGACTCGTTCGAAAAACAAATTCACGACTTGCGAATGATAAGAATAATGTAAGAAAAACATTTGTGTAATAGCATAAAAGATTAAATTTACTGATATATGGGTAAAAATTTGCTTTAATAAAACAAACAATAAAAATTTAAAAAACTACAATATAACGCAATTATTTACAGATATAGTGGTAAAATTTAACTTTTATAAATGAGATTTGTAATACATGAAAGTTTAAATTTATTGCTATATAGGTAAAAATTGGCTTATAATAGAAAATATAAATTTGTAACAACCACAATATATTGGGGCGATTATTTACTGATAAAGTTTTAAAATTTTACAATTTTTCTTATTATTACAAAAATATTTCCAAAAATGTTAGATTTGGTTTAGAGTGCGCAGCTCGTTTTTTCGGCTAGACACACGACTCATAGTTTGTTGTTTTTACTTTAAGTGATCCCTGGAACGTTCCATGGGGTTTTCTTTGCGGGTTGCCACAAGCCACAGATTACCGGTTTGTCTGATTCATGACATAAAAATTGCCTGATCACGTCTTGACTACGTTCCACCACACTTTAAACCCAACTGCTCAACATGGGACAGCTTTACTGTCTTTATGGTAAAATTTTATTGCAATAGCAGTAAAGTGTAAAATAAGTTAAATTTTACCAACATATCTGTAAAGTTGTCTCATGTTTTACCTTTTAGCGGATTTGAGTTTATAGTGACTACAGCACAGCATGTAATGTGACTACCCGCGCAGGCTTGGTTTATTGAGGAACAGTTGTAGTCTTATATTCCACAATCAATAGAACATAGATATTGAACCGAAACAATGCCGTAGTCTCACAGATTCGTCAACAAAGGACGGTTTTGCAACTACATTTATAATTTTTAATATATAAAAAATTAAATTTTGCATGAGAAATTTAAAAAAAGTGTGGTACATCAATCATGTGTTATGTAATTAAAATTGTTATTATGCTAACTAATTAGTATTAACCTAAACCTATAACCTATGTAACTAATTAGTATTAACTTAAACCTATAACCTATGTATTATAATACATCGAATTAAAATTAGCTTGAATCAGGAAAAATCAAACTTGACTTTTTCCAAATTTGTCCATATTAACTACTTTGGCGCTTTGATTGAAAGTGAACGAGGCTTCTTGAAGAAACTTACGAAGTGTACCAAACATCAAGTAAGGTTCGACACATTCACCTTGAGAAAAGAGAGACAACAATTTACGAAACATTGGTTCATCGTATCGGAACAGCCAGGAGAGTTTTTCATAGAAATACTCATTGAAAGCAATCAAATCGCCACTCGTGACTATTTCCGCTAGTTTGCCGACAACCCTGTCAGCCATATTTTTAGCCAAATGCAGATCAGGATTAAAATCGTCTGGGTGGAGTGGGAGAAAACTGTGCATGTAGTAGCCGTAGACAAAGTAGATGAAACACAACCTTTCTACGTCAAACAACTTGTTGGTGTGCAGCCAGTAACCGTATAGATACTGTCCCAGTGACAATGGTTCAAGTGATTGTTGTTGATTCTCAAGTTGCTCTAAAAATTTAGGGCTGCGAGTCGACAAGAATTCCGAGTCAAAGTGTGCCACGATAAATGGCGGTGCTCTATTACTTGAAAGTAATGGGCCAGTGTAGACGCGATAGGCATGCATGTCGTTGTATATATTGTTGAATGGAGTCAGTTTCAGCTTTTTTAAACTGTAATTCACGCTTATCAAATCAGTCGTTTCGTAATAACCCATTATTGTGGCAAGATCGACAAGTGAATCAGCCTTGATTGGCAAGGGTCTCGTTTTCAGTTGGAACTTTCCTCTCGTCACACTAGGATTTAGAATATACTTGTCAGTGCTAGTCTCCACGATGGCAAACAAATCGGAGTAATGAAGCACACTGGTTGCCTCTTTGGGAAAAATAAACGATGCTGTAAAACAAATTTAAATTAGAATTTCATTTAGAATAATATAAATACTATACTGTTAAAAATACTGACATTACTACAATACTAACCCAACATTAAGCACGTTTCTGGTTATAACTCGAAAAGCCTTTGTGACGTAAGTTTATAAGCAGACATTTAGAAAAATAAATGCTTATAAGCTGACTTTTTTAAAATTGTAGTGTTATAACCAGAAACTTGCTCAATATCAAGTTATAATTAGACAGTATTTTTAAAAGTGTACTGAAAAGTGTACTTACTCATGACATCATTTACATTAAGTTCTGTAGAGACTGGGTGAGGAATATGGCAAAACTTCACACAACTTGCCGAAATAAGACTGAATGAATTAGTGGTGTTTGCAAATCGGCCAAAGGCAAGAACCGGATCAGGATAATCCCAGTTGATCAAGTGAAAGCGTGAGGTTGTGTGATCATTGAGTCCAGCATAAAAAACTTGGTTACTGTAGGTGAGTGCCACAGTGAAGTAGGCACCACATTGTACTTGAATCACATTTTTATGCAGTGCCGCGGGTGAAACTGGTGCTTCGACTTCAAAATCTCGAGCGGGATACCTAAACGAAGTTTCAAATGAGCGCAGTGGACGGCCCAGTTGACCAAAAGTGTTATCGCCCCAAGTGTGAAGACATCCCTTGTCGTCAATTGCTGCAGTGTGTCCCACTCCACAACTCACCAGGACTGCTTTTCGTGAACAAAGAAGACCAAAGCGAATGCTTGGCTTAGGTATGTAAAATTTGTCATGTGCGTATGAACTCACGAAGCTTTCATTAAATTCAAAAAGATCTCCGTTTGCGGTTCGAACTACAAAATGGCGTGATCCAAAAGCCATCTGTACAATGGTTCTTCCGCGAAGTCTTTCCACTTCATAAGGTTTTAAAACGTGTTCGTCATCCGTTATTTTAAAACTTCGATACAATTTTTTGCCTTTTTTCCTGCTCTGCTTTGAAAAACTTTGTTCCACAGTCATTTCTTTAAGTCCTACAAAGTAAAATCGTTTGTCTTTGGTTAGCACAAAGAGGCATCGTTGTTTTTCTTCCCAGCAAAACTTGTCAAGATGTTCTAGAAGTAGAGTTTTTCTTCCGGCTTTTACTTCTTTTTTAAGGATCTCGGCCAATTGAACTAAACAAGGCCACAGGGCAATGTCTTTAGTCTCCATGTAAGTTCTAGTCAAATATTAATATAAATAATAAAACAAAAATCAATTATCAAACAACATAATTTACATTTTTACTTAAAATGTTTTATGTGAATAAAATTAATAGTTTTAAATTAAAATTAAAATTAAATCTCTAATAAATATTCAAATCAATTTTAAGTTATCTTCTAAGTTTAAATATTTCAAAAATTTAATTTAGAATGCAAAACTATTATTATAAATTATATTTTATAATGATAAAACTCAATATATCTCTAGAAATAATAATCAATTTTTTTTCTATATTTTAACATAAATGCAAATTACAATGTAAACTTACCCGTCTTCCATTCTCAATCTTGCCAGACGATCGTCAAATTCAGTGACCGTCTCAGGTTCAATAAAACTTTCAGCTGGCTCCCAAGAGTTTTCCTTACTGTCGAACTCTGCCCACTTTACACAGTACAAATTCTCGCCGTCGACCATTTTTCTGTCGACTATTTTCTCCACTTCGTACTCTTCTTCAATTTCACCATTCCCATTTTCATTACCCAGATCTCTATTTTGAATTATCCTGCGGTGACAAAACAAATTAGTGTAACAAATAGATTTTGCATCCAATTATCAACTTAGAGACCGTTTTTAAACATTTATTTAACTGTAAATTATTTAATATATTAAATTATTTTTTAAATAAATTTTAAAACTCAAATAGATCATCCATGCTTGTTTCAATTCGACGAAAATTACAAAAAAATCAAGTCCATCGTGGTGTGGCACACTTCAACACTAAAGAATTGCATCACGATTTGGCGCACACTCCTTCTGTTTGTTCACTATATTAGCACTATCACTGAGCACTCGAGGTGGATGAATTTTTCAGTTTTGTTCCAGCAGTTTTCTTTTTCTGTTTTGTAAATTTTGACTTTTTGGTTTTGACTGACTCAAATGTAGTAAAACTTGCTCCTGATTTGGCATCATTGCAAGCTACCGACAAACACACTCAAAAAATAGGCTTCAAATATAATTGCAAAGTTATTGAACAATGGAAATATATTTGCAAAAACTGAGTTTTCAAATATATTTTCATTGTTCAATAACTTTGCAATTATATTTGAAACCTATTATTTGAGTGCATGTGACATCGTGGGCGCTAAAAAGCTAAGAAACAACTGATATATTACAAACAATTAAATACTGAAATGATCTACACACTTGGGAAATTTGTTGGGTAGATGAATTTTACGAATCTGTCAAGAAATGACCACTTTCTGAGATTAGGAAGTCAAGCTAATTTTCCATTGAAACCAAGTAACTTGAATAAGGCGTCCACATTGCCTCAACCTTTTTCGCGTTTCACAAACTAAATTGCTAATAATATTTTTATTTTTAAGCTAAATTTTACAAATAAAAACTGAAGTGATCTACACATCTGGGAAATTTGTTTGGTATATGAATTTTTACGAATCTGTCAAGAAATGAGCACTTTCTGAGGTTGGAAAATCAAGCTTATTTTCCATTGAGACCAATAGACGTGAATAAGGCGTTCAAATTGCCTCAACCATTTTTGCGTTTCACAAACTAAATTGCTAATAATATTTTTATTCTTTAACTAAATTTTACAAATAAAAACTAAAATGGTTTACACATTTGGGGAATTTGTTTGGTATGTGAATTTTATAAAACTTTCAAGAAATGGGCATTTTCTGAGGTTGAAAAGTCAAGCTAATTTTCCATAGAAACCAATGGGTTTGAATAAAGCGTCCAAATTGTTTCAACCTTTGGTTTCAATGAAAAATTAGTTTGACTTTCCAACGTGAGAAAATGCTCATTTCTTGACAAATTTGTAAAATTCAACTACCAAACAAATTCCCCAAATGTATAGATAATTTCAGTTTTTATTTGTAAAATTTAGTCAAAGAATAAAAATTTTATTAGCAATTTAGTTTGTGAAACGCGAGAATGGTTGAAACAATCTGGACGCCTCATTTAAGCCTATTGGTTTCAATGAAAAATTAGCTTGATTTTCAACCTCAGAAAATGCTCATTTTATGACAGATTTGTAAAATTCAACTACCAAACAAATTCCCCAATTGTATAGATTATTTCAGTTTTTATTTGTAAAATTTAATCAAGGGATAAAAATTTTATTAGAAATTTAGTTTGTGAAACGCAAAAATGGTTAAAACAATGTTGACGCTTTATTCAAGCCCATTGGTTTAAATAAAAAAATTAGCTTGACTTTACAACCCCAGAAAATGTTCATTTCTTGACAGATTTGTAAAATACATCTTCCCAACAAATTCCCCAAGGGTGTAAATAATTTCAGTTTTTATTTGCAAAATTTTGATTCTAGGATAGTAAAATAGTACGCAAATCCGTTTGTGAATCGCGATGGCGAGCGAGCAAGTATAACTTTGCATACACGCACGGTTTTCCCTATTGTTTTCTATGGAAACAGACCTGTTTTTCTAGTCTCATAAGTTACCAAAAACTGAATGAAAATTAAAAATTCAAATTTTGCAAAAATTCCCCAATTGTTTAGAATAGCATGTCCAAGTTATGTTTAATTTACTTAAACGGTTTTAAAGTTATCAGCAATTTAATTTGTAAACTCTTCCATTGCCAAAGGGTTAATGCTCACGCCTGACTAACGGGAATGTTCTACACAATTACTTGAGTACTACACCCGCTTTACGCACATTCATTCATATTTCGTTCCTAAGCTTCTATAATATAGACTTCTTTAATATTAATATTACTAGTGTGCATACTTATGCCACTGTACCTTTTTTCTCAAACCTTTTTGAGCAAGTTTGACAAACACACTCTTCTCGCTCTGCTCATAGACAAGAGCGCAGCTCTCCCATCTTATTAAATGTATTTTCATTTTCAACAAAGTGTCATGGCTAACGAAAAACATTTTGTTTGCATTTTATTACTTTTATACTATATATCTTTTTTATACAATCCCTGGAAAGGCGTGGTTTGTACGACGTGAGTCCGAGAGACTTCACGCGGATGAGTTATTAATTGCGGTGAAGACAGGCTATCGCGGGAAAAAACTCATCAAAAACATTTCAATTTAAAGTTATCTGGCTTGAGGATTTGCAAACATATAATCTTGATACTTGTATCATTAAAAAGCTTATTTAATTTTGTTTTATTTAATTAAAAATTAATATATTGTTATGTTAGATTTTTTCAATTTATGATGATTTTCGAATTCATGTCCCCGCTGCCTGTTTTGCAACCGGTTTCCCCTTTTTCTCGCTGCTCACAGGCATTCTTAGTGAGCGTTCCCCGGTGCCGAGCTGCAGATCGTGCGTTGTCTTTGGCATATTCACTGCACTCGGGCTGCGGAGAAAAGAGCACACACTGGAGAGAGAATAAAAGCACTGTGGAAACTATAACCGAATCGACTTTGCTTCACTTGGTTCTCTTGGTTGATTTACATGTCACCGATGTCTAGTTTTTAGCTAGAAATGATCCAAAATAGTTGGAGAATACATATATCTAAGTATTTTAGTTTATCTCTTGTAGTTTTGGTACAAAAATTAACTAAAAATTAATGTGAGTTTGTCAGACTTAGTCACTCAATAAAGTAATTCTATAGTGACTTTTTATTAGAGAGACTCGGTCTTGAGAGACCAGGCTCTCTATTAAAATCGTTTGTCCGGCTAGATGAGTTCTCAGAAACT
>WURS02030048.1:0-11640 GCA_011762765.2 Rhinocypha anisoptera | reverse complement strand
TGAATGTTTGGTGGTGGCTCACCCCCTGCCACGCGCCCTTGTGGCGGCTTGCAGGGTATTATGTAGATGTAGATGAAAATTACGTTTGCAGCTACGTGGTATTAGAAAGCAAATTTTTTAAATCTTGCATTACAGGTTGAAAAAGAAAGTACTGAAAATCACTGTCCTCTGATGAAAAATTAAGTCCCTCAAAAACAAGAGACGTTCCTTTTGAACGAACGAATTATATTACCAGACCTCATATTTTCCGTAGTAAAACTTTCCGTGCTACCAATTTCGGGGTTACTTGTACTACAATGGAAAACTTACGTTCGCTTTCATGACATAAACAGAAATATTTTTTGTGATTTTATCACGGACGAGAAGACCGAAGGAGAGTAAAATGGGCGTGTGAGTTTGATGTTTCGTCATGAGTTTTTTTTTTACGCTAGGATGTTTTCTTTCCAAGGGGTTGATATCTAGCGTTCGCAGTACATAGTATAGTATGTCGGTGGCTCATCCCCTGCCACACACCCTTTCTGTGGCTTGCAGGGTGGTGCCGAGGTCAGGACGAGAAACGTAGAATGCCAGGCAGGTGGTATGAGCTCTCTTTCAAAAAAAAGTTTTGATAGATCAATCAAACGCTGGTTAAAAAATGTGATCAGGTCCGTTATTTTTAAACAATGCGCACGGCACCTAAAGGTCAATTTCTCGCGTCCGAACCTTGGATTTTTATGAAATTACGTCCTGAAAAACGATTCTTTAAAAAAAAAAAAATATATGACTTATTTGGAATCCAAGTACTTACGCATCCCGCCGTCCCCGGTTAAAAACGAAAAAAAAAAAAATAAACGGTTAAGAATCAACTTTTGGAATCGTGAGCGAAGCGGAGCACTCGTACAGGATGCATTTTACGCAAAAAAAAATTTGCCTGCATAATTTTAAAATCATCATATATTTCGCTGAGATTTGTAGATGAACTGTTATTCGGTTTTTATCTCGTGGATTCCTGTGCATGAAAACGTTGCTGATATGTCTATCTACATGAAATAAAAAAGCTGTATTCATTTTTAAAAAAAGGGGAGAAATACAGGGATTAATCCTCCAGCTTGGAGGATTAATCCCTGTTTTTTTTTTAAACCAATTTATAATACACTCAAATGTGCATACATGAATAACAGTCTTCATACATGCAAGTACGCTTTTCTATGTTAACTAATATTTTTTTCTCTTTTTATTTAAAACCTCATCCCACATCTGGTATCGATCCACCGTTTAATAAAGAGTGCTTACAATTTTGCTACAAGGGAAAAATAAAATTATAAACTCCTAATAATATTGCATCGATGAAATGACACGTTGGGGGTTGTGTGATAGAAAATATTTTGTCTCTCTCTCTCTTTCCCTCCCTCTTCTCCCCTCAGGGTCAACCTTCAACCGGTCGCCAAGGTTACAACCGCGAGCATTTAACCACGTCCAGTTTCCATCGGGGCACTCGGGGTGTCGGGACTGTTCGGTTTTCCCGTTATTATATTTTCGCTTTCCACCAATTAACGGTGCGGAAGGCTCTGGAGTCCGCGCCGCCAGGGCTTTCCCTCCCATTGGCCTCGTTCTCGCCCTCGGGAGATGCGGTCCTTTCCCTTCTTTTTTTTCCGTCCTCTCGTACGTAATTTGACATCGTTAATTCCGCAGAAATTTCGCTTTTCTTCCATTTTATTCAACTTCCCTTTTCTTTCCTTCCGCCTCCAGGGGTTGATGACGTATCTGCATTTTTCACATTTCGGCATCCTTTTTCCTTACCCCGCGGGAACGTAACCACGATTAGAAGGGCCTATTCAAATTTTACTTTTGAGCTGGATACCACGTTCCATTTGGCTCTCTTAATTCGTATCCCATCTTAAAATTTTTATGACGTCGCGATACCAGTGACCAATTTTAGCAACAGCTTTCCTCCAGCAAGTATTGATTCTCACCAGTTTAAAAGATAAATGTGATTAAATTATAATTATTTGCGTATAGTCAATTAATCCATAATAGAAACGAATATAAATAATGGATTGGTGGGTATTTGCATAATATTTTATTGCACGAATGAATATTAACGTAAATAATTATTAATGACGGCCATCTCATTGGTTACATTATAAAAAAATTGAAATATGCAAAATGTTTATCGTGGAACAACGACATATGCCCCAACTGCTACTGAAACAACAGCGAAAAGAGTGGATTGTAAATATAATCGTCCTACTGATTTGTTTCTCACGATCATAAGGGAAATTTTCCCTTCATTGGGTAAATAACAAGTCTCCTTTTTCTTGAATTATCGATTAAAATTGCGAATATGATTAATTGTCAAGGATTTAAAGAACTATACAGGATATTAATGACAAATAAAATATTTCAATGCTTATTAACCTCTTTAAATGTTTTCTGCTTTTCGATGACTTTTTTCATTCAATTCAAAATAGTCTTCCATCGTGAACTTTTTAATACGAATCACCCATCATGGACTGAGCTCATTTCAAATGTTTGACAGTTTATCCCCTTCATTTCTCCTTTCCTTCGCTAAAATTGATATAATATACATTCATTCTTTCTCTCTTCTTACCTCCTTACCGCACAGCCCCAATCATCTTGATATTCTCTTGGAAAGCTTTGGGTTTTTTTTAGACATCCCAAAGTGGAAACCTTTCCTTAATGGCTCTTAGATTTGAGATCTACCGTTTACAATTTCCCAGATCTGTAAACTTTTAATTACATCATATTTATCGCTATTCAGAACAATAAATTCGAATCTCATTCATCAATTTCATGTGTTTTTAGTTTCTTTTCGATCGTCCGAAACAAAAGTCCTGAATACTTAATTCCGGATTTTAAAATTTTAGTATCGTCATTCACTTTGAGGAATTTTTCAGGAGTCATCTCTGCTTTGAGTAACTTGTACATTACTCACACCAAAGTAAGCTTTACTTTGAAGCTTTTATTCAATTTGCGTTCAAATATTCTGGTTCTTATAATGATTCACTAATTGTTTTGCTTGATTTTGTATAAATAATTTTAATGGCTTTCCTGGAAATGCTAATAATATGCCTTCTAATGGTATCAGGCTGAAATGAGGGGATAAAAATACTTTGGTTTTATTATTGCTCATCTGATTCACCTTGAAGCATAAATGAAGTCCGAAAGCTTTTTAAGATTGTAATATTGTTTTAAAAAATTATTTTTCTCTTCAAAATACTAAGAATGGCTCATAAGAATTTTGTTATTTATAAAAAAATGTAACCTGATGTAACGATTTCTAGTCAACGCGGCATGTTAACTTTCTTGCTGCGAAACATTTATTAATGTTAGCAATTTTAAATTCTAAAATGAAGTGAATAAATGATATACCAATTATTGCATTTTTTTAAAAGAAATACTATGAAAATTTAATATTAAATATTTAAAGCTTCAAAACTCAATGAATATTTGAGATATGTACATACGTTAATACATATATGTAGTATTTAAAATGATTATCATGAAGTAGTTATCACTTCAGATGCCTTGATTTAAATTCCAATAATTTTCTCCATTTAATTAGATTTAATTATGCTTGACGCTTAATATTTTGACGCAAATTACTTGCGTGACTAAGTTGAAGTTCCAACTTCTTTTTAATATAATAATGATAGCAATTTTCTTCATTTTATTATAATGTCAACTATCTTTTGTCTATTATAACAACAATATTATAATGTCTATTATAACAATCAACTATCTTCATTTTATTATAATGTCAGAATTTCACCATAAGAGGCCTGAAAGCATGCAATTTGTCCAACTTCTACGTTTGACGTCGATACTGAATTGTGATTTGTACACTTTTTAGATATTTGGTTTGTGGACATGATAATTCAAATGGAAATTCGGTAAGTGCATAATAATCCAGACCTATTCCCATCCAGTTTTAGATTCAAGCCAAATCAGATATTCGCAGATCGCTATGCTTTAGTTTCATAGCTTCAGAATTCCAACGCTTCCACCAATTGCAATGCCCTGTAGAGCCATTTTCCTCGCTATTAGCTATTTATCGTCGCCGACATTTTAAGTACGTGTGAATGTACGTCACTCGAAATTTTTTGTGCTCAGCGACCGGTCTAGGCAATAAAAGTCCCCTCCCAGGTGGCAATGCATTTCCGCGGCGTTTTTACGAAAGACTACATTCGACGCTGCAATATTCTCCGTTGGGATCAAAACGTCCGGATTGTTTCCCGTGCTTAGAGATGGGTCAAAATTCAGGACGGTTCACAAGTTCGTCGGTTGATTGTTTGGGGAATTATTTGACCGAAATTCGGGAGGCGGCGTGCAAATAGGAACTGTTCCCCAGGGAACAATCTCGACGATTGGAGCGCTCGTTATGTAATGTGACCCCTTTTTGTGTTTTGTGGGTCGAAAATCTTCCAATTTTATCAACGAATCATTTCGAAATTTGAGCGGGAATTTTTTCATTTAAATTGAAATTTTAAAAATTACAAGAACCTGGAATCGAGCCATAGAAGTCACCCAAACTTTTTGTTTTCACGGGGAAACTTTTCCGCGTACGATGAATTTTAGTTTCTTTTCTCAACCTTTTATCTGTAAAAAATATCCTTAGGTATCTACAGTCACTATGAATTCTACAAGCCGTTACTGCAGGGTGTGTCAGGGAGTGAGTTTACTGGTGGCGTTCACAACTTCAAATACTAATTCCAAAGTCGTTAGTAATAGCGGGGCCCATTTATGTAAAAAAAACAATTTGGCAATACAAACGTGGCGATAGCGAAGGCTTCCAGTCCTTCTTAAGGGATAATGGCTCGTAATGGCTGAGTAGTGGTCAAAATGTCGAAGAAATTTGGTGTGCATTTAGGAAGATAGTGATGCAGGAAGGATTATGTCTAGCATTTCGGGAGCCATGCTGGTTATTCGTCAGCAGTTACCCGCTGTCGAGATATCCCGTAGCTACACTTTGTTTAATATCAAATGAATGTGAGTTATATACGACTCGTTTTCGCGATTATTTTGACATGGAATTCAATTGTTATTTACTCGATGGTTTTAAGTTCAAATTGTGGAAATTCATTTTCAAATGTAAAATGAAAATTGTGAACACTGCATTATCCGACTGATATTGAAATACCAGTGAAAAAATACATGCGTATGTGTTCGTAGCTTTAATTGAGACCTTGATCTGTCTCTTAATACTAAAATGACTTCAGACTTCAAATAAAGGGAACGACAAAGGTAGGAGAACTATACAAGAATATTAAAGGGATGAGCCTGAAAATTTATGGCCATATTATAAGAAGAGAGGAAGACGATGTACTGAGAAGAGTAATGGAGATTATTATTATTGTCGCAGTAGTTACAAGTTGACCATATGGTCATGTGGTAACATTAATTTACAAATATTTTAGAAGGTTTTAAAAAGCAAACCCTTTCATTGCCACGGAACCTTTTCCCAAAGTCCTCATCACAACTTGCAATGCTCTAAAAAACTTCTGTTTTAGTACGTTCGATATGCGGGCCCCTTTTGGAGTAACCCTACTAAGGGTTACTCCAAGATACTTGCAATGGTTCCTTTGCAATGGTCACCCATTGTATGGTATTCAATTAGTTTTACTTTCCTAACTTTCCGGTATATTACTATCCGGAGTTTTCCTGAACGTAAGCGTCGTGGATAGCCTGAGTTGGGCTAACTTCCACGGTTCGACTCCAGTACTCTAGCGGCTAACAGTTCACCGCTGCCTTGCTGGGAGTCGATGATGGCGGGAAGCAGCGAGCTTGTCCTAATTGGCCAGCAGATGAATGATGCATTAATGAGGTTAACGTGGGATACCCGTATTATTGTCTTCACTTCCTTATTTAAATATTTATTTTTCCAAATGATACCATTAAGCTCACCAGATACTGTAGTAGTTATGAATTATGGGTGTTTCACCTGATATCTAAATATCGTGAATTATAATGTCTATTACGAGGAAATTGAAGATATAAACTTGCTCGATGATAACGTTGGTAACTTCCAAATAACATCTGAGAGGATCTTTACTTCTCGTCATACATTTTGTGGCTCATGGCATGACTGTTTGTTGCAATTACAATTTGTCTGGACGAATATGAAGAAAATCACAGTGTGTTCTGTAGTAACAAATGAAATAGTGGGTAAAACATGTGGGGAAAGGAAAGAATAATCTTCTGGTTCCACGGTATTTTATTTAAAAATTACTTAAAACGACCCTGTTTTCGACAATTAATGTCACCGTCAGGTCGGTGACGATGACATTAAATGGCATGGGTACTTTTTTACTCGCTTAGGGTCCCTCTATTTATTTAAATAATTCTAAAACAAAGGGCTGAGAAATAAAAAAGTTATTTTTTAAATTTCCAACATCGATCGTTCCACAAAGTTACGCCTGAAACCACTAAAGTTGCGAGGCTTCGAAGGGAAGTTTGCATCACAAGATATCTAAACGGAATCGGAAGGAGAGGCACTGAAAATTTATTTTTTAAAGAAATATATTAAATCGTTAATACCTCCCCTTGCCAGACGACGTAGGTGATGTCCTGTCGAAACTGCGGGCGTTTCGGATCGGATCCGGGTCAGAACCCCTAGTCAGTCAGTTGTCCACACCGTGTCGCTTCGGAGAGGTTTTTGAGAGATAACGGTTTTTTTTCAGACGGTTCGAGTTTTACGGGAGAAACTGGGTAATGGAAAAAGTTGACCGGTCCCAACTGTAAGAAATAAGATAGATAAGTCAATAATATAACCAGAAGTGATTTATAGTCCATGTAAATAAAGTACGAGGGAACTTTAGAGTTGAGGAATTAAGTTAGGACTCGATTTAGTTGGATTTCTCGATGGGGAGTTAGAATTCAGGAGGGGCCTGATAAAATGACAACGATAGTTTCCGTCTAAGACTTATAAAATTGAAGATGGAAGAATGGATATTTAAGGTGTGAGCAAAGTGGTTAGATTACATTATCAGAAGGTTAGTAAGACAGAAGCAAGCTATACAATGGATAAACTCATTTATGTGATTGAATGGAAATTAATTTATTCCCAAAAAGAAAAAAAATTGGCGAGTGTGTGAATATTAGGACATTGTTAAATTTCACTAAAGTTTTCCCAAATTAAATTGGTAAATATTATTGACAGTGTAGAACATGTGCTTAGATTGAAATTGAAATAGATCGAGTTTTACAAGAAAATAATCACAATTATGTGAATGGGTGGTGATAGACAGGGGAACGTGTTAGATAAGACGAATGTGTTACCGTTATTTTCAAACACGTCAGTATTA
Source organism: Rhinocypha anisoptera (assembly GCA_011762765.2). Lineage (NCBI taxonomy): Eukaryota > Metazoa > Arthropoda > Insecta > Odonata > Chlorocyphidae > Rhinocypha > Rhinocypha anisoptera. The sequence goes on along the minus strand of WURS02030048.1, from coordinate 4,336 downwards.
AAGTTTGTCTGCTCCATTTTCATGCCATAATCCTTCCAGGATTTATAAAACTGTCATGTCTCAGTATAAGTCCTATGAGTCCTCTCTACATAAATAAAACTGTCATGCCTCAGTATAAGTCCTATTATCCATTGTATAGCTTCCATCTTCTTCCTTTATGTTTATCCCGTTAAGATTCCCTTTTCGAAGGATCTTCAAAGTACTTCTGAAGTGATAATTTGGTCTATTAAAATACTTTGCAACATTCTTCTGTGATTTCCAACCTTTCCACTTTTTCCAATTTTTTATTCTCTTCTGCTTCCTGCTTCTGCGCGGTTGCTTCTGCCCATGTCTCATGTACTTATGCTTCTTACATACTTATGTTCTTAATAACCTCTTTCTCGGATATTTACAGGCTATGATTACTTACTAGTAGTTGATTATTTTGAGGATTGTCTTTTCACTTGTGATATTGTGGGTTTGGAGACGGATGGAGAAGGCGAGGTGGACGGAGAGGAAAACTAATGAAGTGCTAAGAATGGTAGGGGAGGAGAGGTGATTTCTGCGTGAAATTCAAAGAAGGCAGGAATGGTTATTGGAAGGGGCACTCAGAGGTGAGTTGTAGAATGTTGGTTAAGCGAAGTAGGGGTAGGGAGAGAATACGGATTTTGGATAGAATGATGGGTGGTGGGAAATATGAAGATTTGAAGAGGGATTAAGTTGAGATGAAGTGGTGCAAATCTAACCTAAAGCTCATCAAATACCTTCCTTAACCGGTAGATTACTCTTCAGTCAACCTTTTCCATGAAGATCGTGTTAACCTGGTGAGTAGTAAACTCTGCGGCTAATATAAAGGTTCAACTCCTCCCTGGTGTATGGGTGTTGTGTTAGTCAAATTAATTTCTTCTTGAAACTGGTGGTGGTGTGAGACTCATACCCATACGCAATTGTAGGTACTGCTGCCACTAGTACATTTACTGTGCAGGCTGATGGCCTCGTAATACCCATTTTCTATGCTGATATGGAAATGTCATCTACAAACCACAGCGTCATAATCGCTTCCCTTTTATCTCCCCTCTTATCTCATTTGTTTCCAACCTCAACGTAATTATTGAATATCAACAGCGTTTATGGACATCCATGGGTTTTTCTTCCATTCTACTTTCACCGCTTCTGGTCAATTCCGCATATTTCCTATACACCATTGTATCTTCCTCTGTTTTAGGTCATTCTCATATCATTTAGGATTATTTTTTCCGGGACTAATAGTAAGGTTCCAACGCAATAAATTTTAAATGATTTAAACCGTAAAGTCCTCGTTGATATGAGATAGAATAAATAAAATTTAACTATAGGAAAAATATATTTCGATCGTGCTTACCGTCACGGTAATGGAATAACTAATAAGACTGCTGATTTACGTAGTATTTATTTTTAACAAGCAATAATAAAACTCCTAATGGTGGTATTGGGTTTCACTTGTTAGCGACCCTTAATTCCAATGATATTGCCTTTTTTTGGCTCACTGACACGTATCCAAAGAATTGGCGTGATTTAATTTGCGTGTTTTTAGAGGAAAAGTTCGAAGTATTTTTTCCGGCGTTGTCGGCGTCACAATGTGGGTGATGGTCATCCCTCTCATCTATTTAGGGTCTCCATATGCTTTTTTTATGTCATCACGTTCTCTTATTATCCAACCGTACTTAATAGTGTTGTTAAGGTCACCGGGCGGGGGGACTCTCACGATAAATGCCACCGGTCGTCACTGTTTGAAGTCCCGCTTCGAAATTGAATAGACGTCCCATCGTTCCAGTCAGGCCTTTTCGGCTCTTCCCCGGACCGTTTAATTTAAATGAAAACTGAGTTGTTTTTAGCAGATTGTTCACCTTCATGTCAGTTGTCTCATAGTTAAAGCAGGGATTAAAGTGCGAATTTGACATCGTTGGGCGCCATTTCACCCGTGACTAGTCGATGGAAGATTTATTGGATGGGATGCGTATACGAGTGTCCCAATAAAATGAAGCTTCTCCCTAATAGTGAGTCAAAAGCGCGCAGTCACGTAAACCACTGAACCGGAAACGAAATGCGTTTTCATGATCGCGTTTGTTGAAATGTACATCAGGGCGAAACGAAAATCTATTACCTTCACGGTAGGAATTTCTATTATCATTTCCCAAAGTTGTGATTTGGAAAAATTATCCTAAACGAAAGATTCTGGAATATTACCTTCAACTTCAATCACCAAAAGGAAATATAGGATTTATTGTTTTTCGCTTCTTTCTCTTAATAAAAAGGTTTCCATTTCGTCCAGATCACGAAAGCAATGACATTAAATTGGCGAGGAGATGACCATGACATTCAGTTTAATGCCTCCATCTTTATAACTTGAATCTAGCCAACACCGAAACCTTTATTTTTAGCCGGCCTCGGTGACGGCGGGGTAACGACCTCGTCTGCCGACCTGGAAGTCGCGATTTCGAATCCCGACTAGGTGGATTTTTCAATCTGCACCTAGCGGATGAATGTGTTTCGTCATCATTATTTTTTTAAAGTCATACTGACCACCGTAATGGACCGTTTAGTGCTGTGTATCGGAAATTTTCAAATAAATAAATTAATCATGCAGTAGCTATGAGAATTTTTAATTGTGAAATATTTCTGTGCACTGTCTGTTCTTGTTCTTTTAGTAGTAGTAGTATTTTTGTTTATAGGGTGCTTTGATGGTTAAGGTCATTTCGCACATCTCCAATTCATAGAAAAAAACCCTTTCTCTACAAACACAACATCCATACCCTATACGGGATTCGAACCCGTGACTTTTGGGTTAGCCGGTGAGAACGCTACCCACCATGCTAACTCAGTCGGCGTGTTCTTTTAGTGTGCACATTTAGTGGTAAAAAAAAGAATGAAAAAAAAAATTATTGCTCCATAGAGAAAAAATGTTATAATACATCTAATAACTTAAACTTAAATAACCTTAGGTGACCCAAAAGGCAACCTGCCTGAAGGTGGGGCACCTTAAAAAAGACAACACTGGTGATGATTCATTAATATTCACATAAATCATTAACGAACAAATACAAAACATAAAATCACTCACTAAAGAAAACTAAAATTTAAATCCTCTTTGTTAAGCAGCCAGGATTTTATAGCATTGGAAAAACTACTCATTTTTTTATTTTCTCAATACTAATAGGTAGCATATTGAATGCCTTTGGCCCGACATAAAAAAATGTTCCTGATTGGCTATAAAAAGATAGGTTTAAGATACATAGATCCTTGCTGTCGTTACTCACTTGGATGTTTTTTTTTGTGATAGGAAATCAATCTCAAATGATCCCAGTTGAATTTAAATTCACGAAATTTCATGAAAATCACCCGACCTTATGAAACTTTAATGGAGCTTTTGCTGAATGAGTGCGTTGTCTTAAAAATGTTCTTTCGTCATAGAGTCAGCGACTAAACGCCACCACGGATCAGTCAGCAACTGTAATGCTTCCACCAGACCTTCAAATGAGTGAAGACGTATCTGTATAGTTATAAAGTATATCAGTATATTAAAAAAAATAATTTTAGTTTCCATTCAACATCAATATCTTTTTGTCATCAACATCATCCATCATTTTATTTTTATCTTGAACAAGGAAGCTTTAGGTTTCCTTTTTGGGTAATGTCCGTATTGAGGTAACCGGAATTTAGAATAAATGAATGCATGACCATACCTAAAAAAAATATCAACAACACCCGGAAGACGATCGAAGCGTCGGTAGCTGAATACCTGACCCGGTGGATATCCCGAGGGAATTAACCAGTATAAATATAAATTTTTTTCAAATAACGAATTTCATACTGAAATACCTGCATAAAGTTCAATAACAAGGTATAGAAACTCAAAACAAAACATCAAAATCTTCTAAAAAAACACTATCCATTTTTTTACCAATTAAAAAAAATTATCACATCTTTTTACTTTCCCGTTGTATTCGAACGTATGTGAGGTCGTTCAGAACGCTGTGAATCCCTTCTCCGCCCTCTCCCCTCCCCCTCCCCTCCCCCTCCCCCCTGCCAAATGTGAACATCGAGGATCAAGGAAATCTAGTGCACGAACACTCACCATTCTTGAATGTTGGATGCTTTCCCGCCAAGGTGAACGAGTCGACGATCAATTAGCCTGTCTCTGGTGCTGCATGGGAGAGATGAGGGGTGATGCTACGGGGAACGGGAAATGCCTGAGTGACCCCTCCTTCCCGCACCTCCCCCCTTGTGTATTCTCCTCCCTTTTTAAAGGCCAAACCGAGACGCCGTTTTATTCCGACCCCCTTCCCCCCTAACTAACTCCGGCGACGCCACATCACCT
>WURS02030038.1:0-11640 GCA_011762765.2 Rhinocypha anisoptera | reverse complement strand
AGGCAAAACTTTGAAGCAGTAAAATTATACCCTTATAGTGGTAAAGCTGTCCTATGGTGGCACTTTGGTTTAGAGTGCGGGGTGTATGTGAGTGGGATTAAATAACTAACCTAGCTCATCATCACTATCAAAAACCGAAGCATGAGCTTGTTTTGACTTCTGCTCGGCTTCTCGCATCACTTCGCGGTAGCGGTTCGGGGCGCGTTGCTTGTTGCTTACTTTGGCCAAGATTTCAGGATCGAGTGTGATCAGTTCATGGTTTATCTTTTCGAGCAAAGCCTTTACTTCCATCTCGCGTCGTTGCGACTTGCTCATGTAGGGATTAGCCTCTAGCGCATCAAAGTTGGGCTCACCTGAGCCTGGCACCAGGAGTGACGTGAAACCACCCTGATGACCCACCCCGAGCACGTCCTCAAATGGACAGAATTGAAGCGATGAGATGACCGAAGTTTTCGAGTCAAGTCGATGTCGCATATATGGCTTGTCGATCTTAGTGTTAAAGTTTCGGTACATTTCAACAACGTTGCCTGATGCAATGGCGAGGATATTCTTCTGACTGAGCGCCACTCGGGATGGAGTAGAGCGAAGTTTGAAGTTGTGCAGACACTTGAAGTTGCGCACGTCCCACAGACGGACAGTTCGGTCTGCACTGGTGGTCACCATGTAGAGACCCCTCTGATCTACTACAACATCTCGTACCGCAGCCGGATGGCACAACATCTGCACCAGGGGTTCGTTCACGTTAGGCGACCACATCCGCACAGTGCCGTTCGGGTGACCGGTCAACGTAATCGCATTGGCAGGGTTGTGAGTGAGTGCGGTGAGCCGTGGAACCTTCATCCGATAATTGGCTACCATGTTGCCCACCGAAATGTCGAGCCACGAGAGAAATCCGTTGTCGGATGCGGCTACCAACAGAAAGTGGTAGGGCAAAAAGTCCAACTCGTACGCCTGGTAGAGACGCTTGAGACAGTGAATCTGAGTGCCGTTCTCGTCGTAGACGTAGGTCCAGTTGGCCTGAGCCACCGCGTACATGGTGGGCATGTGCAACCACTGCACAGCGTGCACCGACTCTTGAACATTAAATTCACATGCCAAATCTTTGGTGATCCAGTCCAACACCGCCACATGTCCATTCCGACCTCCAAGCAGCAAATTTCGCCCATTGCGATAATAGTCAATTTTATAGGGTCCCAGATGAGTTAGATTCAGGTCAAAGTGCTTTGCTGCCGAGGTAATATCAACCGCTTTGACGATCTCTTTCTGTGAAATCTGGTAGGTCCGTTCATTGTCGTCGGGTTCGATAAAGCCACCTTCTTCGGGAAAAAAGTACGACACTTCGTTTTGATCAAAAGATACTTTGGGCACTTGACGCACAGACATTATCAAATGTAAAATGCAATCTATAACAGAGGAATATGTAAACACAAAGCAAAAACCAGAAGTACTAAAAACGATCAAAATATGAGTTGACGGCCAAGTGATTCACCACACTGTCTCAAGATTGGGTCTGATTAGACCCACGTTTTGGGAAAGTACTCGTTCAAGCTAATCATCTAAGATTGAACCGTGGCAAATCAAGTTGAATTTGGAGAGAAAAGGGAGAGGCAATGCAGTGGACAGAATCACGTGGTGATTGGCATGGTGGCAACTTTCCAACTCTGCTCGTGTTTGCTTGCCGGGCAACTTCTCAAAGGTGACCAATATGCAGTCTGGTGCAATCGTCGTGCAAGCTCGATGATCTACTAGTACCCATCAATCGACCCTTTCGGGCTTGTTTCTTTTTCTTTATTTTTAGTACATTATTCTTTAATATTACTTTATATCGACAATGAAGTTTATTTCTTAACCTCAAACAAATATATTTTTACCTTTATTATCTATCAAATTCTACATATTTTTCCAATCCTCGACTTATTCTCATCAACACAATACTCGACTAACATGTAAACCCTTAATCGATGTTGCTCCTTTGGCCACTTTTTTTCTAGTCTTTATGTGTATAATATAGTTATTATTATTTAAAAATCGTGAATGAAATGCACCAGTAGTGACCACCAGTGAATTATAATTATTTTGTCTAACTATTTTGGTTAATAAATTGTGCCAAAAGTGTAGCCAATGTATATGAAGATGGAAGAAATTGAATCAAGCGGTGTCCCACTTCTTACCATCGAGTGGGACATGATGAACAAGACTCGCTTTTTTGGTTTAAGTATTGTACACTCAGTTTCGTTGCGTATGATCCTCTACCCACTTACAGTGATTAAGACCAGGCTACAGGTAAGTTTCAGTCTTTTTGTTTGGTATTATTATGCTAGTTTTTAACATTATTGTGGAGCATAGCTTCAAAGATCGGGCGAGGAGATGTACAAAGGAACCACGGACGCATTTCGACATATCATCAGAAATGAAGGTTTATCTGGTTTATACAAAGGTTTCTGGGTCAACACGATGCAAGTTGTGTCCGGTTAGTGATACAAAGCTTTGTTTGTCTTTAAAATGTACCATTAAACCATTTGATGCAGGTTTTGGTTATATAATCACTTACGAAAAAGTTAGACACATTCTAGCGAAGAACGACATCAATGATAACCGAATACGAGGATTGATTGCTGGTGGCCTTGGCTCGCTTGTTAGTCAGACCATTATCTGTATGGCGATTCCAGATTTGACAGTGAATGTTATTGATCTTTATCCTTGAGTTTAGGTCCATTCGACGTGATCTCGCAACACCTGATGCTGATGCGAGGCAGCAAATCTGCCAGGGCACGCACCAAGCTCGACTCGTCGCATCACCTGCAGATTGATCCCGAGGTGATCAAGCGACAAGGTCTAGCGAAGACGGTGGTTCGCGAGCTGTACCGCGTGGACGGAGGTCTTCGGGCCTACTACCGCGGCTACCTCTCCTCGGTGGTGACCTACGTTCCCACTAGTGCTCTTTGGTGGATGTTCTACCCGGTCTACTGTGGCGAACTTGCCACCGTCTTGCCAGATCACACCTCACACATGCTGATTCACTGCACTGCCGGCAGCCTTTCTGGAATGACCGTTGCTGGTTTGTGATCCTCCTTACTTCAATTAATCCCTCTAAACTTAACCAACATTTTCGTTCGGCAACACTTTCTCATACACCGATTTGTGTTACTGGTCTTGAAAGTTGTAACACAAACTGAGAGAAAGTTCCTGAACAAAAAGTTTCTACTGGTTAAGTTTAGAGCCATACTTAAATTATTGATTCACAAGAAATATTTCTTTTGAATCATACTGTTAGATTAGAGTAGTTTGAATGTACTATTCTAGTTGTATTTGTATTATTCTGTTAATTAAGTTTTATGTTACCTTCATTAGACACTCTAAAGTTATGATAATTAGATAGTATTCTGGTTACTTGGGATGGTGGAGAAGTATTCCCGTAATGTTAAGATATTTTTATTTAATAGATTAGGGTAGGATAATTCTCAAAGTTTTAGTCAGATTATTAAGATAATGTTCGATTAGGATAATTCAGTAAAGATAGTTCTGGTTAGGTAAGGTTAGTTGGGAATATTTTGGTTAGATAAATGATGTGTTTTGGAAAATTTGGGTATTGTAGAATCTAGTATTATGGTTAAAAATTAGAAGTTGTTTCTGCAATTTCTTTCGAATAATAACTTGTATTGTAAAAATGTTTCAGTACTTACCAATTCGCTGGATGTTTTACGTGCCAACATTCAAGTACGCCGCATCAAATCAATTCTAGTAGCTACCCGTCTGCTCTGGGCCGAGGAGAGGTATAACTTGTTTGTGAAAGGTCTTTCCGCTCGACTCGTGCACAGTGCATTTAGCTCCACCTGCATCGCTGCCGGTGAGTCATCTTTGGGGTTAGATTACACCAAACCTAATCAACTTGTCTTCAGGTTACGAAACATTAAAACGCCTGAGTCTTCACGACGAATTTCGCGATCATGTCCGATGGTGAACCCTCACAACTCATTTATATACATATATCTTGTTATTGTTGTTAAACTTTATCAATGTTGGCTTTAAATCTTTCCACGTTATACCTCTATTTTATTTTGACTTGACAAAACTAGTTTGTGTTATTTAGTCGTCACCAACTCTACTGTGATTTATAGGATTTTATAATCTAAAATAATCAAATCAATATATTTGCTAACAAAAGCATCCCTTTTCCCATTCTTTATCTTTCTTATAGGTGTCATATATAATGCTTGTAGTTCTCGTGATGACTTTGTTTGGATTAGTTATTATTTTATGTATTTTTACGGTACATAGGCAAAAATCCAAGAGTTGATGATTAATACGTGATATATTTTATTTTTCAAAATAAATATAAACTTAGAAATATGAGTGAGGCACTTATTGGTTTATCACAATTTTATATAATTCTACAATGAGCATCACATAATCTGCATCGCTTCGCCAGTATCGTTAACATTAGACAAGGACTCGTTCATTGCGGAAGACTCGACGGTTTCAGCATTGCTGATCACTATGCCACTTGGCAATTTGGTTGCTTTATCAATGTTCTCTTCTACACTGGTGCCAAGAACTTTGCTATCACCGGGAGTAGATTCTTGCCCCAAAGAAATAGTCTCTACGGTAGTTTCAATGTGAGTGGTATCTTCATTGCTTTGCCCAAATTCGACCTGAGTTAGGTTCTCCAAAGCATCACACGTATCTCCATCTTCTGAGCTGACCCTCTCCACACTAGCGATTGTTTCCAACTCGAAATCTGGATGATGATTTTTCAGATGCTTTCGTAGGTTGTAGTTGCTGAGATAGTGCTTAGAACAATGCGGACAGTTGAACTGTTTGTTTACCAAGTGGCCTTGTTGGTGGCGATTGAGTTGTGCTGCAGTGGCGTATCGTTTCGGGCAAGTCGTACAGCCAAACTCTTTTTCGTTCTCTGCAAGATGAGTCAATTCGTGACGCTTGAGAATCGAGGGTGATTTGAACGTCTTGCAACATCTAGGACACACATTCATTACATGACCCCTTTGGTGACGTTCCAATTGAACCGCGGTAGAGAATCGCTTGCCACAAAGGTCATGCGAGCAGACATAATCCGACAAATGGCTTTTCATATGCCGTTCCAACGAATCACTTTGTTTGAATGTTTTCGAACAACTGGTGTATGAGCAACCGTAAAGCACAACCGTTTTGGCATTACTCACACCTTTTTGCTTCTTTTGGTTGAATTCGCTGTCCGTTTGACCATTGTTGGGCAAATCAAATTCGACATGAGAAGGTACACTTTCACTGAGGGATACTTCTGGATCGGTGCTAACATCCATATATTTTACAATATTCTCGTTGCCTGAACTCGATGGACTACCGTTTTTAGCCTCTGACTCACTCTTGACCTCTCCTAGATGATTGGTGGCTTGATTAGTCTGGGTGATGTTTCTATGCATCACCGTTTGAGAATTATCTTCATTAAGTTGTTGGGAAATTTCTTGAAATGTATTGACTTCAGTAGCATCATTAATTGTCAAAGTTTCCCCATGATTAAGTGGAACTAAAGATGGCAACAACTTTGTAACATTTGCTGAATTTACTAACATGGTTTGTCGACTTTGTTGACTATTTTGAAATACACTTAAACCAACTACAGGCCCATTTGGAATTCGAGCTTGCGAAATATGAATTCTCGATTCCGAGTTAATCGGAGGTTTAGCCACCGGTTGTGATGTAGCTATAGCAATCTGTTGAGCATTCTGGGTTGCTTTGAATTCATCATCGGTCTGCTTGACAAACATGGATAGATTTTTCAACCTATGAATCAACTCATATCGAATATTCCAGTCTTCCAAGCTAACAACATGCGTCATCGTACTTTTCATCTTGTTACACGCGTACTCACAAAACATTTGCCACTCTTTGAGAGACTTTCGTCTGAAATTCTTGGTGTTATTCTCCAAGACTTGCACTTCATTGCGAATATAATCCCCATTGGTTGTGGTCATCGTGGAAGTTAGTCTTGAGTCAGTCACTGTTGGGCCAAGTCAGGTACAAAGGGACAAAGTAAAGGGACAGAGTGAGTGAGTGTGGTTGTGCCAGTGACAAATGCAAGCATGCAAACACGCACAGCACGGCTGGCATTCGAGTGACCACTGACGAGGCGCGCTGGGCAAACATGGCCACATGTTCACTCCTTCACTCCACACACTTCACACACCACTCTGACACACGTGACACCAGACTAGGCCCACTAGCAGATCACACACACACTGCCACTACTACCTTTCCATCTTTCTCTGGTCCCTATAGACTAGGTCAAGTTTTTGTTATAATACAAAAAATGGTTTGTAATAACTTATTACAAATAAGATAAAATGTCACTATTTGATCGGTTTTTGTTCAGTTATCAAAATACATTTTTGTAAATATTAATAAATAATAATTAATCGATTCGTTTATATTCGATTGTTTTTCAGTAAAACCAGTACAGTATTGCCTCAAGTTTTATTTACTTGCTTCACTTTTCACCAAGCCATTGTAAGCAGTGTAGCTTTCACAATGCATAAATCGAACACTGTTTACTTCTTTCTTTACTTCACTTTTCTATGTAAATTCGAAAAGTAAAACTTGAGACAACACTGTATTTGATTAGATTCTAACTATTCTATATTCAACGCATCTCGAATTTAGGACCAATTTTATAATTGTTTGCAAGTAATAACCTCAGAAAACATTTACCAATATGTAATGTCGTGTCACCATATTTGACGATGACACATTTCATCGCAGGTCATTTCATCACAACCAAATTATCTCATAAGTACAATTAATCACAATACAACATACACTAGATAAAAGTTCGAATTTTCTTTTGGTTAAAACTGCTGTACAACATTAACCCATACGACAAATGATTTTGCGAAAGTAGAACTTCAAATTGAATTTAGTACCGTTTCAAGTAAATTACATTTAGTTTACTAAACTATGTTTAGTATAGTCTCAATCGGGAGAAGGAGCTTTGCTCCAGTCAAAGAATAAGTTTATCTCTCTATAAACAAGTAATTTTTTTAATTGCATACATTTCTTTTTTCCTTAGTTATGCTCAACAAACAAAGCACCTGGCTTTTAAAATTATAGTTTCCACCCACAAAAGTTTTTCATGAGTCTTTAGAGGTTAACACTAGGTTTCTCACTGGCAAGAGAAAGTTCTATTTCACAGTTTTGTTTTGCACAAATCGAACATAGTGCACCACCAACTTTCTTATAAGTCTTCTTTTTTAGAAAATTTGTAATGAAATGTATTTGTGATATATTGGTTCTGATGAAAAAACTTGTAATCGACAAATAGACTCTGGTAAAAATGTCTTTCACACTTGTTACATGAAGAGCATGCGGAAATCACGATGTCGACGGTAATTCAATTCTTGTGCACAGTCGATTGTTGTCAATGGAGCAATTGAATTTTTCTCATCGAACTGGTACCACCTCTATAAATAAGGCACGCGTTTCTTGGTGATTCGTATTATTGAGCGCCCTTTGACCTGTTTGAGCCCTTTGGTATTGATGACGACTTCCGCACCGACTGGAGCTTACAAGCGTGGCCGTTTCGACCTATTCGCAGTTCGACCCGAGGCAACCAGCTTTGAACACTCACGCCCTGCCAAACCAATTCTGCTGCTGAGCAATCACTTCAAAGTGCTCTACGATGCCACCAGTTCTTTCTTCATGTACTACGTAAATGTGACCAAGGTAGACGGAGGAGGCTTCGATCTGCAACAGCCACCGACTAGCAGCAAAGCCAAGGCGAAGCGTGAACAAACCTTGCGCAAGGTGCTTGACCAACTCGTGCAGGCCAACTCGAATCCTGGTGGAATCTTTCACGGCATTTCGTGCATCTATGATGGCGAGGCTTGTATGTACACCTCGAGTCGAGTTCAGGCGATCGGAGACAAAATACAAAAGTTTCAGGTGACCTTTGCTAACGAGTGGAACGATACGTTTGAGATTTGTCTCAAAATGGTCAAAGTGATTAGCCTGCAAGCGATTGGGGATTACTACCAGAATCCAGTCAACGACGCTCACATCGAGGCAATTCGAGCCATTAATCTGGTGGTGCGCCAAATTTTCCTGACTACGCGATTTCTGGTTGGTCGCTCCTACTTTCACCTGAGCGCTCCTGATGATGAACGGAGTAGCCTCTCGGCTTTGAAAGAGATCTCTTTTGGCGTATTCTCCTCGGTCCAAGCTCACGCCTCTGGTTTGCAACTAGTTTTAGACCGTTCTTGTGCTCCATTTCTTAAGCCACACACCCTAGACGAGTGCATTCGAGCCTCAATTCGCGAGTGTGGTGCTCAGAGGTGGAACGAATTTGTGCGTCGGAAACTCGAGGGAACACTCAAGGACTGCATGTTTGAAGTGACTCACTTATCTAAGCCACGCCGTTACAAACTCTCTGGACTCACCCTCGAAGCGGCTCACCAAATCACTTTTGTGTCGAATCAAGATAACAACCGGGAAATCTCTGTAGCCGACTACTTCCGCAAAACCTACTTTCCGTTACGATGGCCCGATTTAGCTTGTGTAAAGGTGCGCAAAGCCAAGAATGAATTCCTTTACTTTCCTGCAGAAGTGTGTCGAATTGTGGTAGACCAACAAGCAAAGAAGTTGACTATCAAGGAAAAAGCTGACATGATTCGCAATGTGGCTTCTGTGAAGCCGAGCGACCGCTTCGACATTATCCGAGCCAACGCACGGGATCTTCTCGTGGTGGATCAAAAGTGTCATTACCTCACGGACTTTGGCATCAACATCTCGATGGAGCCGATTGCGATCAAGGCTCGAGTACTCACTCCACCTAGACTTCTAGAAGCAAACCGACAGGAAGTGCGACAACAAGATGGAAAATGGAATATCCGAAAGTTCTTCAAAGCAGCCAATTTAAATCAGTGGATTCTGGTTTTAATGGCCAAATTTGATGACTCGCTTATAGAGCGCTTTGTTTCTGAGCTAATGCGAGCCGGTCGACAGTTGGGAATGCAAGTGAACTTACCCAAGAAGATTCGTTACAACTTTGAGAAGCACAGCTTGTCCGCTTTTTTCGCACAGACTACACAACAGTTTGCCAACATTGATCTTTATTTTTTCTTGGGTTGCGACATGGATTTACAGTACAATTCGATAAAGAAAGTTGGTGACATTGAGTTTGGCATCCCGACGCAGTGCATGCGACAAGCCAACGTGTTTCGCTTCAACCAATCCATCTCGATCAATCTCTTGCAGAAGATTAATATAAAGTTAGGCGGTATTAACGTGGCTCCAGATCTTGAGCGAATGCCACCTTTAGTTCGCAATCGCCGAGTGATGGTGGTTGGTGCCGACGTGGCACACCCCTCTTCCACCGAGCGTAGCTACCCCTCAATCGCAGCCATGGTGGCTAACTGCAACGCTGACTTCACGCACTACTCCTGCTCCGTCAAGATCCAGCAGTACTTCCGACAGGAGATTATTCAACACCTGGAAAGCATGCTTGTTGAGGTGATGAACGCATACGAAACTCGCATGAAAATGCTTCCCGATACAATCGTTTTCTATCGCGATGGTGTAAGCGAGGGTCAGTTTAAAATAGTCTACGACCAGGAGGTGCAGGTTATCAAGGAAACCTTGGCTAAATACCGTCCAAATTACCAACCCAAGCTAACCTTTATTTTGGTTCAAAAACGACACCATACGCGCTTTGTGCCCGACGATAGTCGTGACGGCGTGGGCAAGAGTTGCAATGTGCCACCCGGCACTGTGGTTGATCTTCAAGTAGTGCACCCTCGCAACTTTGACTTTTTTCTGTGCTCTCACGCAGGCATCCAAGGTACTTCTCGTCCTTCGCACTACTGCGGTAAGTGCTATAGCATTATAATGATTAACTTTTACTATGGCAATTGATCATGATTTCTTACAGTGCTGACTGATGAGAATGATTTCACCGCGGAGGAAGTGCAGGAGTTGACCAACACGCTGTGCCATCTGTACTCGCGCTGTTCACGTTCCATTTCAATCCCAACTCCGGTTTACTACGCTCATTTAGCTGCATTCCGTGCCCGAACTCATATCCAAGCCGCCACCGATCGCATGTCGTTTGAATCGGACCATCGCTCTTCACTGACTGGTGACACCAATTCTCGAGTTCACTACACTAAGCATCGAGTGCCCGAGATTCATAACTTTGATTCCTACATCGACGTGTCGCCTCGAATGAAATGCTCAATGTATTTTTGCTGAGCTGATTAATTTTACTATTTGGATTTTTAACATAGTAAAACTATTATAACTGTAACAAAGTAGCGTTTTGCAATTGAGGCCAGTGGTATCGATCGAGCACGCTGGCAAAGTTTACTTTGATAAAACTTCTCAATTTGAGGTCAATCGTTAAGATAACTTCAGTATACTATAAAGCCCCATGGTGTGATAGTTTATGTTCATAAAATGGAAGAACTAAAGGTCCCCTCGGTTACTTTCACGCAGTTGTTCATAGGTGGCAAGTTTTGTAATGCCACAGGCAATCAAACTTTTGTGTCAACCAATCCATACACCGGCAAGGTAATAGCCGAGATTCAAGAGGCCAGCAAAGAAGATGTAGATCGAGTGGTGCAAGTAGCTGGTAAAGCATTTCACAAGTGGCGCAATGTAGACGCTTGGAAGCGAGGTCGAGTTCTGACTCGATTTGCAGAATTAATCGAAAAAAACGTTGAGACAATTGCGGTGAGTAAAGTACTAGCCGGTTTAACAAAGTGAAAACTTTTAATTGTAGAATCTAGATACTATGGAGAATGGAGTGCCCATCAATGAGATGATGCACACTGCACACGCTGCAGCTGAGATATTTCGTTTCTATGGTGGACTGGCCGACAAGATCAAAGGGGATACCATTCCAACAGGTTCATTTGTATATTTTCACAGTCTTACTCAACTAAAAATGACCGTCCACAGAGGACAAGGTGATGAGCATCACAGTGAAGGAACCACTGGGTGTGTGCGCAATCATCATCCCGTGGAACAGTCCAACACTGATGTTGGCCAAGACGGTGGCACCAGCACTGGCAGTGGGCAACACGGTGATTGTGAAACCAGCCGAGCAAACTTCACTGTCTGCCCTCTTCTTGGCCAGTCTAACCACTGAGCTCGAGGTGCCACAGGGGACCATCAACGTGCTCACTGGTGATGGCAAAGTAGGCTCACTTCTGGCACATCATCTCCACATCGACAAGATCACCTTTACTGGCTCCACTGAGGTGGGTCAGAGCATTATGGCCGCTTCGGCGCGATCCAACCTCAAGCGAGTCACGCTGGAATTGGGTGGAAAAAGCCCACTGGTGGTCTTCGACGATGTCGACGTAGAAAAGGCGGCCGAACTGGCTTTTGCTTCTCTCTTCGTTTCCAACGGACAAGTGTGCTGCTGTGGCAGTCGCACCTATGTTCAGGAGAAGATCTATGATAGGTTTGTAGAGCACTGTGCTAAATTAGCTCGTCAACGTGTGGTGGGAAATCCATTTCGCAAGCAAACTCAACAGGGACCGCAGGTCAACTCAGAGTCGGTTAACAAGATCATGCGTTTCATTGAGAGTGGCATTAAGGAGGGTGCTCGACTAGTGACTGGTGGACAGCGAGGTGTGCGCGACCTTG
>WURS02030029.1:0-11641 GCA_011762765.2 Rhinocypha anisoptera | reverse complement strand
GTCTTGTCGTACTCGTAATGGTTTTTACATGATAGTTTTTTGTGCGTAATGCATCACTTGTGTCATGTGCATTGGGAGTGCACGTGAATGTATGGTGGTGGCTCACCCCCTGCCGTACGCCCTTGTGACGGCTTGCAGGGTATTATGCAGATGTACAACTCAGCCGTCACATTTAAACACACAAACTTGAGGACGTATTGGCTGTAAGTTGAAATAATGACAAATCGATGAAACTTTGGTCGGACCTTCTACTTATTATAAGTAACTAACCTGCCAACTTTAATAACGACTCAGAAGATCTTTGGAAAGATTTCGAAGTTTGAAAGTAACATGCACTCTTATGGGAAAAAGCTGATTTTATGTGATTCTACAACTTCAACCATATTACTAATAATGTCAAACCACTGAAAAATTTTAGAGTAGTAGATAATTGTGTTATAACTTGATATCACCGAGTAAAACAATCATTCAGAGAATAGTACATAAAAAAATTATTATAATAAATTGCAGCTACTCCACGCTTTTCTTCAATTGCTAGGCATAAACGTGGCAACGTCGGACTCATTATGCCTCCATTTCGACTCTGTGATATCCTTTATTGATATACAGTCTCAGTCCTTTCCACATGTATTGCTTGTCACTTGACATTTCTTTTTAATTAATAATAAGTACAATATATTTTAATATTCATAGCTAAAACGACGGATTTTTATTTCCAATCGAAGAAACTGAGCTAGCGTCCATCTCCATAGTGCAGTTCTGACAACGTATGAATATATGCGACGTTGCCAGAATGTATGGCATAACAAATAAGTTTGATTTTTTATTTATGATCATAAAATAATTGTGACAAAAAAACTGTTTCCGATGAACATTTTAGTTATTTTAAAGAAAGAATCACAATAAACCAAATAAATATTTCAGCCTTACAATTTTTGATATTTCATGTACATAGGTTGGTCTCGGAAGTCAAAAGAGCTTATAATTGGTGTAAACTGAACCCATCTTCCTAAAAAATACATAAATTACTAATAACAACCAACTAAAATCAATTTGATTCAGTTGCTCTTCCTAAATAAAGCTAAATATAGCAATCGCTTGATGTCGAATCAGTAACTTTTACGTTGGGTATGTTTGTTCCTTAGAGACGATGTATCTGACTTTCCAAGAAAGACTATCAGTATGGTAGAGATCAAGGAAAATTTATGAGAGGTTTAGTAAGTATTAAGAAAACAGTAGTCTATAGTAATCTTAACATTCGATTTAGGATATTCATGGTTGTTATCCCTCTATATTAATCTCCTCGCACATATTTAACTTACGCTATTTTATTGATGCTACTCAATTATTTCTCCCTACATCAGGCTTTATTTATTTTAATACTATTCCAATTTACTCTGATGTGAGACATGGGAGTTAAAATAAATTTTGAATAAGTGCGTGACGATGAACTTTTGGAGGAATTGCAATTCACCGGAAACTTTTACAGCGTCATGGAAACAAATCTATCTAACTTAGAGTGTACTAAATATTTATGTGTTATGATAACTAAAGATCTGTCATGGGGAAAACATGCTGGGAAAATTTGTGGAATGGAAAATAAAAAGTTAGGATTGATACTAAGGGTACTAGGGAATTGTAATGAGACGATAAAAGAGCGCTGTTACTTTTCATTAATTATGTAGACCCATCTTGAATATGCCATTGGTGAGTGGGATTCTCATGAGACAGGATTGGTGTTGGAGTTAAATAGAGTGCTGAGTTGATTAGCTAGATTAGTGAAAGGCTGTTAGGAACCACGTAGCAGTGTAGCAAGCTTATTGGAAAAATTATGTTGGAAACCACTTTCTGAACGTAGGTTGTAGCACAGGTTAAATTTACTATGTAGATTTTAGGAAGTTCACTTCAGCAAAGGAATCAAATATATATTACAAGCCCCGACATAATACGGTCGATCAGATCAAGTACATAAAGTCAGAGAGATAGACTGTCGAACAGATAAATAAAAAATGTCATTTTTTCCACTCACAATTAGAGATCAAAACGAATATGATCACATGAACGGAGATAGGGTAGACAGTTTATATATTTTATATTTATCTTGCATATCTTAATTAAATGTTAATTTCATTTGCTCCCGTATTGTATGTATAGTGTTGTGTCATTGAAATCGTTTGCATGCAACGAGTTTCTTTTAATGTGAATTACATATACTGTATATATATATATATGCATGTCTGGTGATGGTTCACCCCCTGTCACTCGCCCTCGGGGAGGCTTGCATGGTATTAGATAGACTTATACGTACTCTATTTATCTCAAATCTATAAATCTTCGTTGTCTCATAATTTTCTCAGTACATTTATCCAGTTATTATGTTTCATCGATAGGCTTTATAGGCATCGATAGTCTTCGCTTCTTCTATTTTGAGAGCCACCGCTGCGCAGGTGAGAGAGAGAGGCGGAGGTGCGTTTCAAGAATACTTTTTTTCGAGTGTGCGCCTAGGTGGAAGGAGGAGGGGGGAGGAAGCCGTGGGCGAGGCAGAGAAAATGGCGGTAGTAGTTGCGTGGGAGTTGTCTCCACCTTATATTCTCGATCGGAAACAAAGTGGGTGAGATCACCGTTCGACAGACTCTTCGCTGTTGTGCACAATGCCTTTTTGAGATCGACAAGCGACCATTTGTACTTAATTAACTGATTATCTTATTCAACGACCGATTCGTCTGGGGAGTGTTCCCTCGACCTTCAGAGGGAGACGTTTGGGATTCAGTTTCGGCCCTCGTTGTTCGAGGAACACCTCACGGTTTTCCCCGTGTGGGAGAGATCTCACTATCTTTGGGTTAGTCGTCAATCTCTGAACTTCAGGAAATTTGGAATTGTCCCCTTAAGCACAAAGTTTTTCTCATGAACATTTAAAACGAGGAGACACGAGCTGATTATAAAGGATTTTTAGAGATACGGTCTCCGGGGTGTATGAATTACAAAATATACTCGTGTTTTCTACGTTTTGTCAGATTAATCACGTCTATTAGATGACCCCTTTCAGTTATTCTCGTGGCATACTCTTTCCTAAGTTACTTTTAGTAGTAGTAGCAGTAATAGTATTGGTGTTTATGTCCCTTGCTCGCTAAGGTCATTTGCTTAAAAGTAGGTTGGAATGAAGTTAGTTGTTTTCATGCGTGTTTGTAGTGAGAAGTCTAACATTGTCCCGCATGTTGTGGATGATGTTCTACCATTTTATTTTGCATGCGGATTGCTTCATTCTGAGTGCAATGCGTATCTTAACATTTGCATTTGGGAGTGAATGTGAATGTTTGGTGGTGGCTCACCCCCTGCCACACGCCCTTGCGGCGGTTTGCAGGGTAATTCTTAGAAGTAGAAGCCTGTCATTCTGTAGTCAGGAGAGGGAGCAAACGGATAATGCGCGAATTGGAAGGAAATGCATGGGATCTCACGACCGGGTCAAATGAAGTGACTTACAGAGGTCAGACAGTCTTCTAGAGGTACAGTACAAAGGAAGAAAGAACATTCCAAAGATTTTTGGGATCGACTGTGAATGTCAAAAGCAATTCCATCCAAGATTTTTGTATGACGATAGAAAAGTAAAGTTCAAGGTTGACATATTTGATAATTGGTTTTACAATGGAGAATGTCGGAACACGAACTCAATTCTTGAATCAATCATGGGCATTGAAAAGCCACTTCGAAAAACTACGATAGTTTACCCTGAGTTTTCACCTATGAATATAGTCGCAGATTTCTAAAAGAACGTATTTATCATTTCTTTCAGCTAAGTAAACTAAGTTTGGTAAAAACTAAGGCGGCGAGAGATTCAGTGCAGAGTTTCGATGGTGCCAATGATACGGGTGGTTAGAAGGGGTAAAATATTCTTGCAACGCCAATAGAATTAATTTGATGGAAAAACTGAAAGAGATAAATTAGACTTTTGGACTCAACGGAATCGTCAGAAAATTATTAAGAGCTGAGCTGCCACACCTTAAGAACTGTTGTAAAAATCAAGGATACGCTGGAAGGGATATCCCTTAGATTTAGAAAAAGGGATGAGATAAACTCATTTGATTCAAAATGAAATTATTATGGGCAGGATAACTGAGTGGTTGGCCCGCTGGTTGGCTCGCCAATCGAAAGTTCACGGGCTCGAATCTCGCCCAGGGCATGAATGTTGCGGTTGGTTCAAAATAATTTTCCTAAATTTTCAAAGACATCTGAAGGTATGAGGGCGTAAAAATATATGCCAAAACCGAGTAACTAATCGAACTAATTGTAATGGGAAAAACTTAGTACGAAAAAAAAAGAAAATTAGAAACAAAAAATTATAAAACCCTGCATTCTCCCATAATTACTTCTGTGCCAACGGCTTCAACCCTTAGCGTCAAAATACCTAATGGCGGCGCTAAATGTGGTTTGGAATGAGTTTTGGTGGGGATAAGGTGTGTGTTCACTTTATGTCGAAATGATTTTCCACAAAGTTGAACCGTAAAAACTCTGGAGTTCATTTCATTCGTGCATCTTTTAATCAGTCGTAAAGGGGCAATCACTGAGGAATGCTAAACTCTCCTCTACGCAATGTCACTCCATAAACTTCCACATTCCCAGCGATGACGTTTTGAAATAGCCTCATTTGCTTTGCCTGGGTTAAAATAGTGGCATCGTCGGTGCGCAGGCCGCGTAGGGGGACTTCGAGGTAATACAGATATAGGAAAAGGTATCACGCCTACTTCAACTTGACGATGGGATTAAAGCACCATTCATCTCGTACTCCGGTTTCAAGATCACCTCACCGAGCGGCAACAGCTTACTGCTTATCGATCGGAATTAGCTGAACGCCTACACATTTCACTGAACCCACGTAAAGCATATCGCCATGTTCTGGTACATACGAGGTCTGTTAAAAAAATACGTGGACTGACGTCATAAAAACGAAATTTTACCTTATTTACAAGTAACATGTCTGGGTTTCCTTCAAAGTACCTCTCCTCCCACAACCCACACACTCATCCCACTGGTGTTTTCACTCGTTGAAACAGATCTGGAACGCATCTTCTGTGATGTCCTTCACCCCTTTCGTCGCATTTGTCTTAATCTCGGGAATCGTGTTAAAACTTTTTTCATTCATGTGTCTTCTGAGTTTAAGGGTCAAGAAAAAGTCACAAAGAGAAAACCGTAAAAGTCACAGGTCACAAGAGAGTCACAAGACCGTAAAATGTATCACCTTTTAGATCCTTGACAAGAAGGTTTCATTTTATTCTGAACGATCAAGCAGTTCCTGACAAACCCGGACGCGATTGGCTTCTTGGTCGCCCGTCATCAGGCGTGGCACGAATTTCGCAGCAACACGGTGCATCTTCAATTTTTTCGTCAAAATCTCGTAACAAGTTCCGTCTCATATCCCACATTGTTAAACAAGATCCCTGATTAGTCAAGACGCCGACTTGGCTGCAGCAAGGTGCCGATTTTGTCGACGCGTGGGTAGTCGGTTGACGTGGAAGGACGTCCATGACTCTCATCGTCTTCAATCGACTGTCGACCGCCCTTAAAACTTCCATGCCAGTTGAAACATTCCGTACGCTTTATAGAAACATCACCTTATGCCGTGTTGAGCATGAAAAATGTTTCAGTCGCAGATTTCCCAAGTTTAACACAAAATTTCACAGCAAGTCTTTGTTCCTTCAGGCCATTCTTTCTGGAACCCGACAAACGAAAAAATCGCACTTCACTAAAAACCGCGTTGATACTCAACAAATTAATATATCTGCAATCGGGAAACGGCGTTATCATCAGCAGATCAGTACAAATTTAGCGGATTCCCCTGGAACCAACTGGAGCCCCGCAATTCGAACAGTCCACGTCTTTTTTTAACAGACCTCGTATTATGGATGGTATGCTCCGTTCCTAAAAATGTCACCTTGCATATTATTTCTTTCACAGTCGATCGATGACCCCAAAAAAGCATTGTCTCCATTTGCACCGTCATGAACGGACATCAATCACCCACCTTAAGACAATCTTTGTTAAAACTTTGACGTAATTCTTGCTAAATCTTCGAGAAAATGGGTGAAAACTCCACACTTTATAGTGTTACCGTCACGTATATAAAAGGTTTCCAAGGTCATTATATATGGCGCTTTCAATAGCACTGCTTAATCCTGATTACCAGCATTACTGTGATGAATCAGAATTATTCTTTCATAGACACTATACTCTTAAATTAATATGAGCACAAACTAAGGCGGACGGGCAGTCACGAGAAACTGGGACATAATGGATGACATTTTGCTTTAATGATGCGGAAGGTCAAAATATGATGAATGGCTAATTCGATCTATTAATTTATAATGTATATATGACTATGTAGCAACTAGCCCGTTAAAGATTATCAAATTAGAGGTTTACAGGGCATTAAATTGGAATAATCTCCATGAATTTTCCTTGTGCATATTCCTTATTAGATGGTACTGGTCTTTAAACATGTTAAAAGTAACTCCCTGATGTAAATATTTTCCATGTTTTGTATTATTGGGGGGGGGGCAAACCCAGTTACTCAATGATTTTTGTAAAGAATAAAACAAAAGTAACCTGTAATGGATTCGGCTCCGGAGTCTGACGGGCAAAGGCTGCCCACTAATTGAATTTCACGCCATATTTTGCGAAGGGACGAAGCCAGAATTTCATTTAATTATCCGTCACACCTTTTCGAAACGAACGCGGAAGTGACAGCCCTCGGCCCATCGTAGATGTTAAAAAAAAAAACCCGGTTACCAATTCAGTCGCAGTCCACTATGCCAGAGGATGAGTTAAATAAAGAAAAGAGAGCGAAAGAAGGTAATTCAAGTCAATAAGTTTTTTTTTTAAGTTCTGCTAATAACAATACGACTTTATTGGGCATTGATTGATACTGAACAGTCCCTTATTCCACCCAAGTCTGAATGCCTCTAACTTTCATATGCAATGGAATATATGAACAAATATTTTGTCATCCATTTTAAATTTAACCTTGGTAAGGAATTGAAAAAAATTGCTTTTAAATTAATAATTTATTGACAGCTAATTTCACTACAGCCACTATATCATTTTCAAGTATTTAAAATCCTACGGTGGAAGTGAAACAATTTGTGACTAAATTATTATTAAGTGGTAAGCAAAATTTTTCAATTCCTTACCCACATAAAAGACCTCCGCATGGTAAAGGTCTCTTCAATGAACTACAATGAATATAATCTCTATTACTATTTAGAAATTGTATTCGGACAGTTCCTTTGAATTCTTTTATTGCTCTGTTTTCTCATGAATGACTGAGAGAAAGTTGATAGTGCTATTGCAGTTAAATCACTTCGATCAGATGATTACGTCAGACTTAATATCATATTAGTGCCACAAACTTAAGGCCCTTTTAATCCCTTGTCCTTCGGCGACGGCCTCTTTGCCACTTTCAATACAACTCCACGAAAAATAAAACAAACAAGATTCCGCGACTGCTTCTAAAAATTTATACGTTAACGTCATTTTATCAACGTCATCAAAACCAAAATTACCTTTTAAAACCTCCTTGGAAAGAATAAAACCGCAGGGTGACCTATAAAGATAAGTATCGTAGTATCCAGTGTAGTGATCTTTTTCGGCAGTCTTCTAGAGGTTTAGTATAACCAAGAAAGCGCAATCTCATTGATTTTGGGATAAACTGTGGGGCAGTAAAAGAAATTCTCTATAAAGATCGTAAAATAAAATTTCAAGGATGACGTTCGACAATTTTTGTTGCATTTAGACGCTTGCTCAAATCTGGGAATGGCTATTAATTTTGAAAAGGATCCATGGCACCGAAGTGACTTTGATAAAATAATATTTCACACTGGGTTCTCACTTAAACATTTAAACAAAAACATTCATCATATTCTTAAGCATTCTTCACTTATACCGATCTCGACCGGTCTCCTTATTTTTCTCCAATTTGACGGCATATGGCACATGGAACTAGATGTAGACGAACTCTCACCAACCTCAACTGAGGATGTTGACGATCGGAACTTAAATTCTTACCCTTATTTAAAAAAAAATATGTCCACTAATAAACTGTTACGCCATTTGTATATCGTCTAAGGAATACCCTAAAAGTACAAAAGAGAGCGAAGCACTTACAAATACGAAAGGACAAGCGACCACGATAGCATGTGGCACACAGCTCAAATGAATCTCATTTTATCTCAAAATAAAAAAAAACATTTCATTGAAAATAAATCCGGCAAATATCACGTTTAAGTCTTCGTTTGGGCTAACCCACACAGAGGTTTGCACTGAAGAATGTGCAAACTATACAGTAATCATTTTTCTGTGCAGTTTATTTGTTTTAAATTAATAATTAAATTTTATAAAAGTTCTAGATTTTCCCTGTCTTTTGAGTAATAAACCCCCAGGAATATTTTCGAGGTTTATTTTTAAATTTCAAGGGAATAACTCTACTTTATCGAAACCTCTACACCTTTAAAAGGTAAGACGGTCGAGAGAAAAAATAACCAGAAATAAATTTGGGGTAATGTTTGAAAAATTTAAACCTCTGTTAAGTTTTTCGGGATTCATGAGAACACTCCTTCCCCACGGATTCAAGTTAAGTCGAGGTTATTCTCCGAGTGGATTTACATATCGTGGTGCACTTTCTTATCGGTGGGGATAAAAATGTCGCGAGATGAAATGTGATTCGCTCTCTTGAAGCGCCAACGCAATTCCTGAACGAATATACCGTGACCTCTATTTCCTTTACCATGTAAATCAAATGGATCGACACTGCTTCAACGAGACATGCAATTAAGCCTTGTTTTTATTCTGAATAGGCAAATCGATGAATGTTTAAAAACGATTAACCATTCGTTAAGGGCCATCGGAGGGAATTTAATTTATTGAGCTTCGTATTGAAGTTTTGGATTTCATTTTTTGTCGGACGAGTTGATTGCTCGTTGAAAGTGGAATTAGCCAATCATGGCGCGATTAGAGTGAAGGTTCGAAAAACTTTAATTTGCCCTAAATGTAGGATGCATCGTTATAAAAACAAACGAAATAAAACAGAAGCTATCCGCAGAGGAAAAGCGGTTACATCAGTCATTAGTGGGCACACTCATAAAGTCCTGACAGCTATAAATATAACACAGGACCACTGGGCTACTACTGATCGATTTACTTGTCCTCCTACCAAAAAAAAGGAAGTTAAAGCTGACCATTCCCACATTATGGAGAGAGTGGTTGCTAACCTTACAGTAGAATAGAGTTAATGCAGCAGCTCCTACCACACTGCGCAAATGTGCAAGATTAAATGGTAATACCTCAAGATTCTTAACTAGCGCAACGATAATGAAATGATTCCTTCGCTTCAATCACTCAACTCCACTGTAACAAAAAGTGAATACATGATGATATTTAAGGAGTTAATGAGATTTCGTAAATTAATTATTTACTTAATAATGGAAAGTACATATGCATAAGGCAGCCCGAGATTCGATGCCTTCATTCGACGTCAATAAAAAAAATGGTGACATTTTCTGAATTGTCACTAAATTCCTATGAGTAAGAGGTAGAAATTCGATGTAACCCGGATAAGTGGAGGGCAATAAACTGGAAACGTGAATCAAAGTTGGACGTAGCTAAGAAGGTTGAACAATCCAGAAGGAGGAAAGGAACAGGAGCTTAAAATAAAATGAAAAAATATGCGGTTAAAAGATGATTATAATGATATTTTTCAATGAAAACCGTCATCATCACATGGACTCCACCAAACCTAATAGACTTCTTGAAATATTACAACTGCCAGCCTATTATGGAAAATTGTTCAAAATCCTCTAGCCAAAACAATGAAATTATTAATTCTTTACCGAATGCCTTCATATAATAATTTGATATCATTGGTTGAAGTTTGAGCCATTAAAGGATGTCGCCAAAAGGCAATGACGAGAGTTTATGGAGTGAATTAACTTTGGGAAATACTTAACTGTTTTTATCATAATGATTTTTCCTTCCAAAGATGTTTTTTTAAACATACACATTTGAGAATTATAAATTCTTATTAACGGTCCTTCAAATGAAATAGGCTTTTTCTTTTGACTAGTATAACAAACCATATAGTCCGTAAGTCCATCCATATGGCCGAACGTGAAAACATGCAATAAACTGAAATATTAACTTTAAAAAAACGGGAATCGGCTAACTTAAAAATATTTGTAAAAATATTTCATACAGAATTCAATCTTCTCAGTGATTTAGAATTAAAATTCATAAATAAATACACTGGAATGTGAAAATGAATAAAAAAGAAAGTTTAGTTCTTCTAAAATTACCAAATTTCCTTAGATATTTAATCAGTTTAATGTATAATTTAAATGGCTAGAATAACGATTACACACTACTGCACGATATACTTCAATAACTTTTTCAGCCAGCAACCTTTTCATCTAAAACTTCTATCAAACTTAACCTCTTCTATCTCTTTTTAGGAAGTCTAAATTCGATTATTAGTAATTAGTCTGTTTTTTTTCACGCTTAGCCACTGGACGAAGGCAGCAGCTGAGTTCGGAATATTGAAATCGCATTTTTAATCAACCGAAGACGAATTCTGTGTAAAAGGCAGAATGAACACCTATGAGAGAGGCGTACGTTTCAATTCTGTGAAAGAGGTATTGCACGATGGTGTGAAAATGGAACTTCAAATACGACGGTTTGCAGCTGCTAGGGCGAAAGTACGTTTTTATGAGCAACATTTATTCTCAGGGTGAGCAATTAGTTTTTGCTTTTCATTCCGTTCTCTAAACATGTTACACTCGTTCCGTACGTACGAAATTTTTTCCCGCACGACTCAACTGTCGCTAAGGAACACGTATTACATAAAACATTTATCCTTATAATTCGTTTCTTTTGAGGAACATTTCTTCTCTGTGTGGGCGGTTAATTTTCCAATCTGATTCCGTTCTCTAACATGTTACATTCTTTCCGTCCGCACTCTATTTTTCCGGCATAACTTAAACGGTCACCGTCGCGTATTAAACGAAGATGCGTGTGCGTATGTGACGCGAAGACGTACGTGCCGCGTAACAAATGTCACCCTATACAATTCGGCCTTTGGTCTGAAAACTACCTCTTCTACTTCTGCTTCTGAGCATTACCCTGAAAAACCGCCGCGAGGGCTTGTGGCAGGGGGTGAACCGCCACCAAACATTCGCATTCACTCCCAGATGCAAATGTTAAGAGAGGCATTGCACTCAGAACGAAGCAACCCGCGTGCTTAGACGAGTGCCAGCGCACGCAGTCGGGGGCAACCCACCACCAAGCACGCACTCCAACACGCAAATCGTTTCACAATAAGTATGCATATCCTGCGGAAACAAAGTAAAGTAACATTTAATATATAATAAAGGAAAAGTTAGAAAATACACGGGGTGAAAATAAAATAAATACACTACTCTTCCTAATGTTCCCTAGGATCTAGTTTATTCTGAATCTCTAATGGGGAAAAATGACATTATACATTACTCTTCATAAGGATCCATAGGACCTAGTTTATTTTGATCTCTAATGGTTCGCGGGGGAAGAATGACATTTAGGAACGAAGACAACTAGGTACGAAGAAAAACAAGACTGCGTTAAT
>WURS02030018.1:0-11641 GCA_011762765.2 Rhinocypha anisoptera | reverse complement strand
GCTCCTCGCCACTCGTTTTCGAAAGCACACTCTCCCCGACACGCACACCACGACGCCGCTTCCATCGCAGGCACCCCGCTGGCACAATCGACAATAAGTCGCGAGGTATATCACGCACGTTGAAAGAGGTACAATTCGACGTCGCCCAATCATATCGAGGGGGGATCTCAACTGTGCCAATGGGATTAAGGTGGGGCACAAATGTCGCAAATGGCTAATAATAAGCTGTCCTTTATCCCACTTTGGACCCGAGAAGAAGAGGGGAAGTGAAGGAAGGGAGAGGAGGGTTTAGGGATCGGAGATAAGGGTTATCCTTCTCGCTCGCTCTCTCGCACCCGCCTTATCTCGACTGTTTTTATCCGAGGTACCAACTCGCCAGGCTTTTCTTTCTCTCTCTCTCGATCGCTGTCTCTCATGCCAGGCTCGCCAGTGTCCATTACCAGGCGCAAATTTGAGGGTTTTTGCTGTATTCGTCACCCTTTTTGCTTTATCGCCGAAAATTGCCCGGAAAATAATGGGGCTGTTTTTTGTCGAATAGACGTAAGAGGAGTAAGTCGTAGAAATCATGAGATTTACTTAAAATCCTGCAGTAAACAATTGTGGTTTAGTTTTGTACCACTGAAACTTACTAATTATGCTTGACGGTTGCATTTTCCCAGTAATACAATAACCTATTTCTGTATTTTGATCTTCCAAGAAGAATTCCTGGTTCATATGTTTCTTTAAATATTCGTTTCATTAATAGCAATATTGCCTCGCTGAGAAGGCAGAATGGTGGTCATTTTTCAAGCTGAGAATGAAATTCCCTTCGACATGTCCTTAAGCAAACTGTTTCTATCCACCCATTCAAGTATTGCTTTAAGTACCGTAGTATACGGTGCGTAATAGAATACATTTTAAGGAAATATGCTATCTAGTTCCCCTCCGCGACACCCCTAGAATAAATTATAAGAACACTATTATTATCATTTTAGTCATCATACTTCTCATGTTATCTTTTTCGATTATAATATTTTTACCTACCTATTTCGTAACATTTCTCTTACCAAGAGCCTTTGTAAACTGAAAAAGATATGACAATTCCCTTTTTGGGATTTCTAAAGAAGCACCAAAGTTCTCCTATTAATTTTTTCTTTCAATGAAATGATAAACATAAGCTTTTGTATGAAATTATAAGCATAAGAAATGAATTTATAAGCAAAACCAATTATTTTAGGAACATAAATTAGAACATAATTGTATTGGAGGACGAGAAGAGGTTTGAGGTTCAAAATAAAGTTAATTTTAGCGAAAAAATAAGGGGTTTCATTTACTCCCATCCAAGTATCTTGTACACCGACATTTACTCTTTATTTAAGGAAGCATAATTTTACCGTATCTGAAATATAATGCCTTTTGCTAATGTACATTTACATATGTATTTGATTTGACGTCTATTTTGTATTGGAGATAAAATCTGTATCACGTCTAAATCCCTTTCAGTTTGTATAACTCCAGATGAATACTCCACAGTAATTCTGAATTTTTCATGAATTCGTTTAAATGACAGTAAAATATCTCGAGACTGCACAAACAGAAAAAATGCGTTTGTCTATCTTGTGAGATAATCGATTAATCGAATGTAATTAATCGGTATTTATAACGATATTTATAATATTTGTAGTACACTACGAAGGACAATACACAACTCATGGAATTTTATATACCCTATAGTACTTTGGAAGTAAAAAAAAGTCTTTACAGACATTGAGGGTTCAGCACTCGTCAAATTAGTTAAGTCGAGAAAAATTTGAGTCCTTTTTTGACGATGATGGAGTACGCCTATGATTCAAAAGCCCAATAAAATAATCTTTTTCAGTTGTTAAATTCATTTCTCGTTTAAAATATAAGGCATATGCAATCAATCGATAAAGCAACCTCAAAAATATAAATTTGTAAACATGTGCAACTTTCAGCTTATTGATTCATTTTAAAGAATGTTGTTTAGGTTTTCTTAATCCAAACCAGAGTTTTTAGTCTCCTTGTTATCCAAAATAATTTATAGAATCCTCTAGACATCACAAATCTCGAGCCATTGTAAGCACAAAAGAAATGGATAAACGACGGTTAAATAATTTGAACTAAATCTTCCCGAGAGTGAATGAAGTAATCTTTGGAGTAATTATCGAGATTAATTCGAGAAAAATTCCCCTAAAAATATATAATTTTTCCTGTTCATGATGGCCAAAAATGTGCTACTTAATCGTGCTTGTACATTTTTTAGTAACATCGACGTAGACACTTTTTTACGTTTTCTTCCGCTGCGAGAATAGTTGCTCTCAAGTAGCATTGCCACAGCCGGACGACGACAAATATTGATCGAATCATGTGAACTACATTCTCTTAACTATGGAAAGTATTAAGATTGGTGTTCGGTTAAGAAAGTAGCAGTCGGTCATTCGACTTCTTCGACCTTGCTTGACTTCTAGCCTCCCTGGGCGAGAAACTTCTCCCCTTTTTTCTAGAAAATTCTACCGCGTTCTGGGGGCATTTCCCTCTTTCTCAATCCTCTCCTCGGCGCTTTAAGAGGGGATTTATTTGACTTTTTATTGATGGCGGCATGTGACCGGGTTGTTGTCACTACGGAAATTTCCACTGTGGTTTGTTTTTACGAGCAGCGCCAACAGTGTCTGGCAGCCTGTTGTCACCTTCTAAACCCCTTTCGCTGGACAAGTTAAGTTCGGCTGTCAGTTAACCCTTTCTTCCATATACCCCCTTTCTCACCCATCCCAGATTACTCCGTATCCCTAAGCTGTGGGCACTCAGGCCATGTAAACCGACTCTCCTCTAAATCGTCCCAAGGTTTACTACTCGTCCTAGTAGAATGCCTTTCAATGAGTATCCTCGCAACTGAGCGTTGGACACATTTGTTACCGAGTCATAACTTTTAATTCTTTTAAAATAATTGATTAGCCAATCGATTTGACATTTAGTCAAAAAATGAGTCAACTGTTAAAATGCAGTATCTGATTGCCCTACCACAAAAAGTTCGAGGTAACCTCAAGGGTTCGCTCAAAAAACTCACTTGGACTTGAATATACTACGTGAAAATCTGAAACAGTGAAGTAGCCGATATGTATTTATTTTTTAAATTTTATTACAAGATTATAAGTATAGTACTCGTATTTCATTAGAAAAATAGTAGTTACTGAGGGATCGTTGAACTCTTGAGTCATATACTCTGCGACATCTGCTCTGTAAGAGGTTATTTTTTACTTCTGAATTCAACTTTTGTATATCCCATGTCCTAACCACTGGGTGCCAACTGACTAAATGGTCTAAAATAGTAAACAGACCGTCTAAAATCTAAGGCTTAGAATAACATAGGTTTAGTGGGAGAGGGATTAGCCCCTCTCTGCCCGATATGTAATTTCCGAAAGACTGCTTTTACGTGTGGCATGCGCTTCGCTACCCTTATGGCTCATAGCGTTCGATGGGTCGCCGACGTGAGCTACAGTTTGTGTAGGCGAGATAAATATAATCGTATCGCCTCACTGTATTATAGCGTCGACAGTTAGCCATTAGCACCCACTCGCTTGGAAGAGGGACTTGGAGACGTATAACAGTTAATGGAAGCGAGACGAAAGAAACACTTGATTCTATAATTGGACTGACAGAAGAGGCCTTTTTTTTAGAAAGTGGTAATTTTTGCTCCCAGGTAAAGCTTGCTTAGATTTTAACAAGCACCGACTAGGCCGAAACAGGTTGATTTTGAAACTTCTCTTTGTGACTGCGTGTTAACTATTTCCTGTAAGCCTAATCTTCTGGCTAGGCTATACTTTATCGCTCCGTCATGCAGAATTGCAATTTTCGCAGCATCATTAAGATACTTAGCCAATAATGTTAAGTCATGGTTAGAAATGTTAAAATAATGAAGCATCAAAACTTCTTGGCGGTCTCTTTTTCCGATGACTTCCCCATTGTGTATTCACCTATAGCCTTTATAAATTCCTCCTTTTTCCCTTCCCCCAAAGTCTGTTTAAGAATAAATGCAAGAATAATTCATTTCTTAGTGGTAATCCTTGTCTTTTACGTTTAACGCTTGATCGTACCGTGTAAAATTTTTGTCTATTAAGCTTCAGCTTAAATATTTTACCTATTGGTAAAAAAACTTCTTAAATAAATTATTGAAATGAATGCTCAGCTCCGCGCTAAAGTACCTGGAAAAAAGTAATCAATGGCAGTAATTCTTTTGGTCCCTCGTGTCTTGACATTAAAAGTTTAAATATCACAGCAGCAGCTTGTGGGAGCTTATATGCTGTTATGCACAAAGCAATGACAAAACTATACAATGAGTCTACCGAATTCAAAAAATTTTAAAGTGGAAATATTTTTATACTTTTCCACGTGAAATAATATAAAATCAAAGACCTTTTTTTAATCAATTGTGCAGGTTTATGATAATTGATATAATTCGTAAACTACTTGTATTTACGAGTATATTAGCCGGCGAGTTTTATTAGTCGGTACCGGTCCGTAAAAAAAATATTGAAAAAGGTTTGGCGATGTTTTCTTCTCAAAAATCCACGTTATGCTTGATATTGATGTTCACATAAGCAAGATAATTTATCGTTTTTTTTAATTAGGCAGACATCAATCCATGCGTATTATCCCTGTATACCGCCGTACGGGCGTGTGGCCGGGGATGAACTACCACCATACATGCACTCCCACATTCAAATGTCATATATTATTCACATAGAATGAACTACTTGCTTGCAAAACATTAGTCACATCATGCGGGAAAATGTCAAACTACCTACATACAATTAATACGAATTCAAAATTCTACAAAATATATACACCTAGGGCAATGGAGACGACTGCGTGAGAGAGAGAGAGAAATAAACGAATCTGGCAAGTGATGGCGATCATTATAATTTGACATGTTTTGCTCACTTCTCTTATGATTGCCGATATTATATATTCTATATTTTCAGGCATAACTATGTGGAAATCCATTTCTGATAAATAAGAATTACGAACTACGTATTTTTCCACTAAGATTTTTAATCCGGTACGACTAGTTTCAACTCTACGGCGTCATCTTCAGGTACCTGAAGATGACGCCGTAGCGTTAAAACTAGTCGTACCAGATTAAAAATCTTAGTGGAAAAATACGTGGCATGTAATTCTTATTTCGCTGATATTATACACGAATAGACAGGATTCTGGTGGCCCAGCGCTCTAAATAGTTGCCGTAACTTAGGGTGAAAGGAGAGTTGGCGTGATGGCAAAGCTTGGAGGAACGCCTTACAGAACCCACTGCTCTAAAAGAATTTTTCTCGTTTTCAGTTTATTCTGAATCCACTTTGAATGTTAATTTACATCACGAGGACAGCATTTTTCCAAAAGTTGGCTTGAACATATGAGATACAGCTTACTTCCTATCCTAAAGAATTCGATATTAACGTATTCGGGACGATTCTCTTCGAAATCTCTCGTTTCCCTGGTATTTCTGTTACCTAAAAAATCATACTTCTTCGATTTTATTCAGACTGCCCAAAGTCCTGAAATGGGCGTGAATCCATGATTCTTCAGTTAGGAAATTAACACTTTACCAACTAAGCTAAAATTACCACCTCAAAATAGTGTGTAACTCGCTGCTGATGGTAGCAATGGGTAAGACAGACTGCAGACGTAAACCGAGAATACAATACGACAAGGAAATAATAGATAGATAAAATATGAGTAGCTGTAAAATTAAAAGAGCAACTGAGAAATAAAGGTAAAGGAGTGAAGGATGTAGAAAGATATAAACTAGATTGATGATTGCTCCTGATGTTTTGAGTGGAATATCTCAATTTTAATCATTGGACATTACACTTTTTTTTCCTAACTATAAGTTAGCTTACCACTCTCCGAAAGGTCGTAGTTCTGAATTTTGTTTTAATTCTATATTGAAGCAGGGTTCAATGAGTTGAGTCCGAGACTGAGTTGTTTCACTTAAAGATATTATTCCTGCACAAGCACCTCACCTCAGAGACGCGCCCGTCTCTTCTCTGGTCCCAGGTACCCCCCGGCCCATGTTACTTTCATCTGCTGCCTCTCCCCCTCCGTCTCTTACACGTCACCCTTTGCATTGCTCCGCCCTGGAATGGACAATGGGGCTTAACGCTGTGAGTGGGAACGGAGTTGAGGGATGAGGTCCGTTGCCGTCATGGGGGTCTCTGAGCACGGGGAGAATCCTGGATAGTCGAGGGACCCCAAGAGAGAGAGAGGGCCGCAGATAGTTTAAAATTGTCACCGCAGCCAGAATATATCCGTCTCTGGAATATTGTTTGCGGTCCTTACATAAAAATGTTTACATTAAAGGTTTTGCGTGAGGTCTGGTTGTGATGGATGGGGAGGGAACTGAAGGAGGTGGAGATGAATGCAGAGAGAGGTTATCGTTAACTCTTTATTGGGAGACATTACGCGGTGTGAGAATGGCGCGTAGGAAGAGCATGGCGACGAGGTATATATATAGTAGGGGGTGTGTGTGAGGGGATGGAGAAGGGGGAAGGACACCTCACAGAAGGGAGAAGAGGGGGGAGAGGAATGGGAAGAGTTCATATAAAAAAATACAAGTAGGCGTGCGTGCGCTGGACTCGACCACTCAGCATTAGCGTGCGATATCTTGAGCCTTTTAAAAGAGTGATGTTTGGGTTAGTACTCCGCATAAAGGACTTTCACTCGCAAGATCTCCCAAGTTAAAATACGCCGACAGCCAATATTCTCTTTTAAAGAGCGTTAAGGCCGTAACGCTCCCCAAACCTAACCGTAATTCTTGATGCTTTACTGTCCCGCCGTAATACACAGTTTAAGGATATACGACCCGCTTCTTGTGCCACTTCTTGGGGGGTCTTGCGGGAAAAGTCGTTCACACACTACATGTCGAACACAAATAGAAAGAAGCCTCGTGAGAGAGCGAACGTTGCTATTTTGGTTCCTTTTCTATTTCATTGATCGTGTCCTCCGACTTCACTTTAAAATTGCCGGCCTCAGTGGCGGTGGGCCTCATCTACCAATCTGGAGGTCGCGGGTTCGAATTGCGGTTTGGTGGATTTGGTGGATTCTCCACCTACGGCATGGATGTATGTGTTTCGTCCTCGTTATAAACTGTTACACTGTGCCACCGTAATTAGCCTAGTGCTGTGTGTGGGCAATTGAAAAATTAAATTAAAATTAAGAATATCAGTCATCATTTTTGCACCGCCTCAAATCATTTTATGCTGAAAAAATAATTACGTACAAACGTTTACACTCTAATGTAAAATTCATGTCCTCGTGTAAACCGATGACTGTTGAGCCTCCCGGCGAAATAATCAAATACAACCACGCTGTTCTTTAAGAACGTGAAGAGTGTTTTTTCTTGCCCTCCTACTATAAAAAACTGCAATGCATTTCACCTTATTATTCTAGAACTAACTGTATTTTAGCCTGCGAAGAGTGTAGTGCGAAATTATGCTTGATGAGAAACAGTCTAATCGACGATGAATCCCTTGTCCGAGATGGAAACATTTCTTGCAAAACATGTCTAGGAAACAGTCCATTGCCATCGCCTCATTCCTCAGTAGACGATAATCCTCTCCTGGAGTGTATCAGCGCCTACTAAGCGATCAAGTGATACTAAATTTATAAGCAAAGGCGAGATCTTTTGAGACGAGGTTTTTGCATCGAACTGGTCTCTGCTCGAATTAAAATCGGCTCCCATTCGAGGAGGAAATGACCACAGATATGGGCAACCAATCTCTGACTTCGATGAAAAATGCATCTGAGAATTCTTTAGAGCTTCATGGGAAATATTGCTACATTAAACTCAAGAGGGGAAATTTGACCCGATGTAATGGATCCCACCAGACGTCCTCACCCAGAACTTGTTCTTTACCGAAGCCTTTTTGTCTTGGACTTAATTTCTTCCCCGCACTCAACAAAAATACACTCCATGAGACACACCTTGAGATGTTATATCTAGGATTCATTGATTTTTTATTTATAAGGCAATTCTTCTTCCTTGGAGATTGTAAAACCAAAACATGTATTCATTAAAAATGTCCTACTAAAACATATCCACCTAATTAGCTAGATTGATCATCATCATTTGTACCTAGTGGTAATAGTACGACTAGGTACGAAAAAAAATAGAAGACTGCTCGTGTACACACAAATGGGGCTGAAAGATATCGGGTCCAACATTTTTTAAGTTACCTCTTTAGCAACTGTTCTAGCAGGATAGTGTTCTTTTCGATGCATCGTACGATGGATATATTAGTACTTCCTTGTCCGAGGTTGACAGATTTACTTTTGTAATTTGAAATTTTTGAAATAATTTGAAAATTTGATCCGAACAAACAAAAGGCATTCGTGGAAATTAGGAAGACTTTTTTTGGAATTGAATTACCATTACCAATTATTAGTTTACCATTTGATAAGCTATTAATAACGTGCCCGGAATCACATAATTCATATTTAATAGTTTAATTGCTTACTTCCGTCCTGTGGAAAAATATATTCTAATTTTTATAATTATCCCCTTCTAGTAACTTTTATTTCATAATGTCATATACGACAGGTCAATCATCTCCTGTTAAACCCATCCCCACTGTGCAGAATTTCTGCGGTTCCCAAGGTCCTTTTCCGGGGAGGGGCAGAAATATTGAAAGCAGAAGCTCTATAATACAGAATCACTTACGCACGAAAACACAAGTGAATAAGCACTTTCCGTGTAAGGATTGCAATGAAGGCACATAAGTGAACACTCACACGTTTCGTCTATTTTCGTCCACTAACATTCAGAGTACTTGTCACTTAACCACCCATTAAAAATACATTTTCACGCAATTTCAGAGGAATGAGATTTTGGGAGAGGAGCGAAGACGTGAGGAGCATTCAAAGGGATGCAAACCCTAATATGAAATTCTTGGGCGAGGAAGACATATGGTGAAACGAGGAGGCATTGGAAAAGGGAAGGCAAAGTAAGCAGAAAGAGAAGGTTGTGGAGGAAAAGGGGAGGAAAATGTTGAGGATATTGGAGAAAAAGAGATAGGACGGTGCAGAGAAGGATCTATAGGAATAAATAATAGTATGTATGTGGGAATTCTAAGGAATATAGGAGTGTAGTACAAATGGCGAAAATGGAGTTAGGTAGTAGATAAATTGAAGTTCTGGAAGAAAAGCAAACCGAAGAAGTCGAAAACGATTAATACACTTCTTGGTAGTAGAACGCAAGGATGTCCATATACGAATAACAAGAGAAAACAATTAATTTGTGTGAACGTAGATATATATATATATATATATTGACGAAATAATGATGACGATAATTACATTCTGTTGAGAAGATTAAATGTGGACTGTGTTCGTATGCCAAAAAATAGCGGTTTTAATAGTTTTTTTATTAAATCAATAATTGTTTCACTATTAAATTAGTTATAATCAAAGCTATCGCGAAGCAAAGATTATAATGCATACTAAGAAAGTATGCATTATAATCTTTTGATTGATATCGAAAACCTCGGGATCTGCTCTGAAATGCTTAAGGGAACAAAAACTACTGGTAATAAACTGCATTGAGCTTGTGAAATAATTTTGAATGAGATACCTAAAAAAGCTTGATTGAAGGAAATAAAATGGAAATCATAATTGTAGAGAGCTAAAAAGAATGGACTGCGAATATAGCTGTAGCATCGAAATGTTTAGTAACTTTCGTATTAAAGGTGAAGGAAGGAAACTGTGTTCCGCCATCATAAAATGTTATTGAATTTCACCCAAATTCCTTCTGGACCCCTTGAAATAGAATATATCTAATCTTCTGTACTTATATCTATTACGAGCTCTGCGAGCTCGTAGTTTACATTTTGGAGCTGGGAGAAGAATCAGTACTGAAAGTGAATTCAATCTCTACTTTGATCGTATGATCCTACTACTTGCATTAAATTCGTAAAAGAACAAATAATAATAGAAAGCTAAGAAAAAGTTTTATTCCGTGTTAGTGAAAGTGCGAATTTTGTGATACTATTCGTAGATTTTCCGAACTAAAAAGCTTTAACTTAAATTACAATTTACAGGCATAATTGGCATATCCTTTTCTCTGCTCATTTGAAATTCAAGGTGTAACTTTCGTATAATCATAGTTTTCAGAATATTACCAATTTTGATAGAGAATATGAGTATACTTTTTTCCTATATTCCCAAAGATATTGGTGAGTATGTGTATCTTTTATGTGCCTATGCATGCAAGTTATATTTTGCGAGTAGGTACCTTGGGCGATAAAAAAGTTTTAACAAGGAATGTTTTTCATTTTAAAGGCTGCAAATAAGTGGATAAATAAGGTACATACGAGTATTTTTTTCCGAACAATTATATTTTTAAATATTACTTTAAAAATACCGAATACAAAATTGGAGATAATATTTTACAACGCTTTTGCGGAATACATTTTCTGTCTTCTGAAACATTTCGTCAGTTATGTGAGTCTTTCTCTTTACTTGTTTCTGTGTGAGAATGTGTATAAGTGTGTGCGTGTGTTCGTTGTTACTGCTCGTTCTGAGTTCTTTCGAAATATATATATATATATATGCACACACAGTAGGACCCAAAATAAATAAATAAATATATACTCTCTCTCATATATATATATATATATATACATATTATGTTGTAAGCGCCTTCGCAACTCTCCTTGATACTGCAACGTGAGAGATACCAGCTCTCTATCCACATTTATTTCCTCGCTAAATAATGTTATCACTAACACATTACCCGAGTTATCTGCGTCATCGATCCATCATGGTTCTAATGACGTTACCCAATCTCCATAAGGAACTAATGCAGTTACCCGGAATGGACCCCCAAGCAATAGTATTCGCTGTGTATGCCCAGATACAATAAAATTTAATAAGATATTTATAGCCCGTAACAACCTCCTGATTGCCTCCAGTATTGGCTCGCCACCACGATTTTATTATGGCTGCAGTAGTTTAAAACACGGGTCAATGAGTGGAAAATTGAACGGTGTTCAGGAATCACATCGTGGTTATTTTTTATTTTTAATGGACCGGGGATCCGGCGAAAATGCCGCGTGCGCAAACTCGTTGGCGTCAACAAGCCAGCTATGCCATTCTCTTTAGGATTAATGATAGCTTGTAAACAAAACACACGGAAAAACACACGCGATGGAGGCCGATGGTATAAAAAACTCACCGAATATAACACCGTGTGACAGTGGTGGACTAATTGATACCTCACAGTCAATTTAAAACATGATGAATACGGTATGCTACGGGGGGAATTCATGCATTCATTTTTATAATATTTTTCGTATATGATGAGTGCACCGAGGAAGCTGAATCAATGACTTAACATCCGAATTCATAAAAAAAAGGAATTCGCCCGATTGCCGGAGGGAGACGGACGTGAAGATGATCACACCGAAGTTCTGCTCATAAAAAAATGGTCAAATTACGAGTGTCTCCAACCCCGGACACCTTCGCATTTCTGCCGTGAAATCCTCCGTTCTGCCAGTTGTCTCATGAAGAAAAACGCCTGTTTGTTATGAGTAAGCCTCATTTGACCTGCACACCTTTCGTCCTCCGAGGAAACAAGACGTGGAGGAAGCCG
>WURS02030007.1:0-11641 GCA_011762765.2 Rhinocypha anisoptera | reverse complement strand
AAAGAAGGCATGTGACAACGAACCATAACAATGTCGGCCTCGCACAGCCGTCACAGTGTCACAGCGATT
Organism: Rhinocypha anisoptera; assembly: GCA_011762765.2. Classification (NCBI taxonomy): domain Eukaryota; kingdom Metazoa; phylum Arthropoda; class Insecta; order Odonata; family Chlorocyphidae; genus Rhinocypha; species Rhinocypha anisoptera. The sequence goes on along the minus strand of WURS02030007.1, from coordinate 11,572 downwards.
TTCCAGTGATCAAAACAGACTCCTAAAGAAGCCTTCACCGCGGCCATAGAATCATGGCGTCGGCATTACGAAAAATGTGTACGTCTGCAGGGAGATTATGTCGAGAAGTAACATAAGTTTCATTATTTTAAGGTGAATAATTAGTTAGGAAAAAATCGGAGGATTTTAACTTGAATGTACCTCGTACTTAACTACAACACCGTAATTCTCTACGCCCACTTGGCCTTCATCCTCTCCAATGTCCATTTCGCGAAATCCATCAACCTACATACATCTTCTTTTTTAAAGGACTAGACTTTGAAAACATTAAATACAAAGGAAAACCATTAAATAAAAAATTAATGCTATGCTAGTTATTTATAATTAACTTCCTCTTACATATTTTCTTTCTGGTACCTCTTTGCCTTTACAGCACATAAATGGATTGGATTGATCTTAAGAAAAGCCTCTGCTGAATGACGTATAAAAAAATGTAACTTATAACATAAGAGATGTCCAAAACTTCAATAAACGAAAGTGATTAATTTGATGAAATATTTTCCATAAAAAGTTAGGCAATGGCAGAGGTAATAAGGGGAATGGAATGAAAAAATATTGAGACAGACACTAAATGGATAGACAGCCGACACACATTATTTAACCAATTAGATTGGAGAACAAAGAAAGTATTTCCAACATCATGTCACTTTGGAGAGTAGACAACCTGCATTTAAGTCGGTATACAAAGAAGGGTAATTAAAAAAAACCGTTAAATTACACCAAACACGGCAACAAAACAAATCTAAATGGTCAGGTTTTCTTTCACGGTCCTCTGTCGGGGATTTGTGATTCTTTATTCTTATTCGTGATTCTTCTACGGTTACATAGTACTTTCTCAGACTCTCGATAGACTGTTCTTCTGGGGTCCCTTACAAATACTTGGTGAGTCCAAAACTAAGTTAACACAAAATTCCAAGAAAGATCTATCACATAATTTTGAACGAAATGAGTTACTTAATATTTTTGAACGAATTCTTTTCTGTGATACGATAACTCCTATGGCAAGAACGAGATAATCTTTAATTTTTCGTAAGCTAGCCGTTCAGTCAAACCACAAAGGCTGGCCCTTATGAAATAGTTGGTCTTTCCTCGTGCTATTATCAGAATTCCATTCCAACGTCAGCAATTATCTTGAAGAAGAACTTTTCTCCCAACCTTGATCAATCAAATTCCCCAAGCTTTTTAAAAATTGGTTTTTCCTACACTCTTTGAAATACATAAAGGGGAGAAGAGTATATTTCCCCATTTCCTACTTCTCACCCTTTACACGGAATCCTCCCTCCCCGGAGGAACCAAAGAAACTTGCCTTGCACACGACCTTGGACCCACGAAATACACCTTAAGCGAAATGTTAAATTTGTGTAAAATAATTCACCCATATATTTACAAACAGAAATTGCAGCATGTCACTTTGTGAATAACAGCCGGCTCTTTGAAAGAAAATCACTTTAAAATAATTATATGAATTTAAAAAAATTTTAAAATACAGATTGTCCTGAAAATTTGTGAATGTGAATATTAATAGTTTTGAAAATAAATGTAAATTTTAAAACGAAAAACGTTTGGGCGCATACTATACAGATAACTGATGCATGAATAGTTTACCCAAGCCTATGAACTGTTGCGTGTACATTTACTCGACGACAGCAACCACCCACCAACACTCCCTAGTATTATCGATTGCATGCGCCCGACGTTTTTCGTTTTAAATTTTATATTTGTTCTCATTCTCTTAGACACAACATTGGAGGTGCATAGGAATGGAAAGGATTATATGAAATTTAAAAAGTAAGGGCAATCAGAAGGGATGGTGTAATAGAAGAAGGCATGTTGAATGAATCTGAAAAGGGCCTTCGGTTCTCTCACGATAAGAGTACTCATTTAACTTATACAAAGAAAGAAATAAATTAAGTGCAATAATTGGAAGAGAAAATATGTTATACTGTTCAGTAAACGATGCAAATTGAATAGAAAAATTCAAGTAAGTTATATCTATTTTTTTAATAATCATTTTTAAGCATCACGTGTACTAGTAAAACAAAAAAATTAAAAACTGGTCCGTTCTTAAATAAAAAGACATTTTTCTGCATTTTATATAGGTCAAAAACTCATGTCCATTGTTCATTTTTTAAAATATTCCTTTTTAAAACATGAATAACTCTATATAGATCCAAACCTATGGATCGAACATTCTTATTTGCAAACCTCTCGAAAGATTCTAGCCTGCTAAATGCATTCACAAATGGCAGACTGCTGTATGACACCCTTAGCAAAAAATCAGCAGAGAAGGTGCAGTTAAGAGAAAGAATTAGGAGTGTCATATTTAAGCTGAGTAAAGCCGAAACTAATTTAGGAATGGCGATTAAATACAAGTTCCTTTTCCGTGATAATTCCATCTATAAAACGAAAACGAATATGGAATGATTTCTAGAAAAGTTGACATAAAATGTGCCAACACTAGATCATACATTATACCTAAGAAACATAAATGAACACATAATTTCCTTCCCACTTCGAGGAAGTCTCTGCGGTTACGGCCCTTGACTTATTACTTAACGAAGCAGGATATTCATTAAAATGAATAGATCATCGAAATCCAAATGTTACGCAAATCAGTGAAAGAGAAAGAACCAAGTAAATTAAAAACATTTAGTAAACTTCTTTTAGCAGCACCCAACGTGGTACTTCATGCAAGCATGGCTTTAATCGCAACTCTTTTTTCTGTCTTTTTTCCACCCCAGCATCAATTATTACATATACGACAGTTTACATTTTGCGATGAACGACTTTTACTTTCCTAACAATTTAGTATTTCCCCACGACTCATTCAAGTTTGACATTCAGCAGCTACCCGCCACTGAGTTCCTCCTTTTAACGTGCACACAGGACAACAAAGAATTAGAAAAGAGATAGTGCGATAGAAAGCGCACCTTAACTTTTCACAAAGGAAAATTTTGCGGCTCTTAGGTCAGTAACCGTTCCGCTTCAAATAGGCACTTTTCCCGAGGACTGTCGGACCGGAATATTTTTTCCCCCACTCACGGCCACAACGAGAAATATTGGAAAGAAACTATAAGTTTATGGCAAAATGAGTGAAAACTAGACCTACTCCAAATATATCTTTTCTATTGTCTTCCTAAGCCATTCATTCTCTTTTTGTCGATACGAATGACCGATTGCTTCGTTTTCTCAATGTAGCAGAACAATAGGTCAGGCCAGTCTCCACGGATATCGCCTGAGAAAGTTTCACCTCGACAGATTTCCACAGGTGTCCGCTGTCAAGAAGCAGAGACCTAAACAAAAATGAAGGGCAATGAATGACAAAAACATGAAAATGCTACTGTTGTGACAAAAGACATTTTCCCGACTAAAGTTTAATCACTGTGAACTGTTTCAATATTTATTCGCATAACAGAAGAATGAAAGCAACTATTAATTACATTTATATCAATTGTAATCATCAGTTGTCAATGTGAAAATTTCCTATCAATATTTTCCTACCTTAAACGACAACACTTTATAAATGAAATATACAAGGTGCATTGGAAAACATACCTCCGATATAAAAATTATTAGTGGCGTCTAATCCAACCTATTACGAATGTAGTAAGACGGGAAGATGTTTGGACCAACTTTAAAAAAAATGCAATCTGGAACTTAAGTAAGGCAGAGTTGCAGATAAAGCACAGCCGTGGGCTACTCAGGAAAATGATAAATTCGTACCAAGAAAAAGTGGAAAGTGTTTAATGTTCTTTTAAATGTGACTGGAGAACATGTTATAACGGCTGACTTATTAAACTAATTCCAAGTGCTCTCTTATGTGAAATACAGACTAGTACTTTCGAATACCCAACACTGTGAAAAAAGAAGTGGCGAGGCGTACAGATTCTAGCGATGGCCATGATTTACACTGATCTCAAGTTAATTAATTTCTATCTAATAAGTATGCCGTACATAAACACTTCCATTAAATGGTGGCAACATCTCCAGGAGGAGTAATAAAGGGAACACTCAATAAATAAAAATTAAGCATGAATATCCGTTAAGGAGGCACCCTACAAATTTTTATCCTGGTTCTACAAAGTGATTCCTAGCAAGCTTTCTGATACGCTAAATGAAGCTCATTCTTAGAAAATTCACTGTCATTTTATGGAAATTCATTTTCACAACAACTACTGAAGCGACATACCTTCCTACCTTGCATACCATGTCTACTGGGGCCTCTCGTGGGAGGGCAAGCGAGAGTAATCGGTTGAGCTTCTTCAAAATTTGTAGGGTATCCCAAAATAAAAAGGAATGAAACATTCTGGTTTGGAACACACGCAACGAGTTCATTAACTCCAATATTTGAAAGAGAACATCTATTCTTAGGATGTGCCACTGCGTTCTAAAGGGGTGGATATTTCCACTGAGATAATATTTTAGCAAATAAAGCCATATTCAGTAATGTCAGAGTTAATTTTTAGTATTTCAGCATGGGTTCTTAACTCCATCTTTAACAGACTTTGGTCTTTCCCATCATGACAATTTACGCCACCAAAACGATTGTTTATCCATTTATTTACGCCACCAAAAAAAACTACGAATGTTTTGAAACTTTAGTACATTCTCCCGAGACCTCTAAAATCGTCAGATAAGTTGATATATACCTTAAAGCGGAAGAGAAGGAAGCAGAATGGGGACATGAACGGATAACGATGAACCACAACGCGAATAATTAGCATTATCGTGATCCACTCTCTTTAGATAATACTCCGGATCAAAACTGAAGACATGAAACTTGCCTCTTCCGGGATGACTCATTGTGCTGCTTCGGGTAGAGGTTTGAGCCTCGGCTCATAAGATAAGCCGTAGAAAGGGGATAAAGTGAACCATTACACTTTTGTGGGCGTGAATAATCACATCGATTAAAACAGCTTGGAAAGCAAAAAAATTAAGAAACTTTTATTCAGCCATAAATTAACTTCCCATTAGAGATGGACTAAATTCTTACAACGGTCATTTCGAAGGGTGTGAAGCCCTGATAGCAGGTCCTACCAAAGAATTTTCCTCGCCCAAGTGTTGGATGGAGTTAACCAGTCCTGTTTCCGATGCAATGACACTTTTATTTTTATACTTATTATGACATGTGAATTGACAAATATGACAAATGCTGTGTGACTTTCTGGACACCAGAAGTTCCATGAAAAACATTCATTTTATATCCTTATACAATAACTCTGCTCTCCAAGCTGACTTATCACTTTCCAACCGAAAATTTGCAGTTCCTGCCTCTTAACATTTCCATTATTTGCTTGTCACATGAAATCCTTGGTCTGCAACTAGGGTTCTTCCGTCCAATGCAGCCTTCCAATACAGATTTCACTAAACTGACATATGCCTCGATATGCGTGACCTATTAGTTTGCCTCTTCTTCTAGTAAGCACAGTCTAAAAACCTCTTTTTCGGCCGGCTCTTCGGAGCCCTTCCCCAACGGTCTATCCATTTAATTTTCAAAAAACTTATGTAGCACCACATTTCCAATGCTTCCGACATTTTCTTCTCTGGTGGGCAGGTCTCCATCTAGTACAAAAGTATCCATCACATCTATGTTTTTATGAAACTCTTCCTGACGTCCAGACTAATAATAATTACAAGTAATTTCAATGGACTTCGGCTGAACTTGGTGAAACTAAATTAGGAAAGGGGAAATTGAACTTTGCCGGTTCCACAAAAAAATGAAAGTCCTAATGATTTCAACTGTTTGATGAAACCGGTCGTGAATTATTAAAAAAATTGATTTTTTTAACCGACAAATTTCAATTTCCCCCATTCATTACACGCAATCCTTTCTTCTCAAGGAGTGACGTTTTTGGCTCCACCCTCATTGCCTCCATCCTTCTTCCACCAATGGTGATCTTGCTTCGCACGTAGCAGAATTCTTCCACACGTTGCTACCTTCCCCGGTTTTATTTGACCATCGTGTAACGCCTTACTTCGACCGCAAGCCTTTACTTTTGTTCTATTCTTTTTTGTTTATATCTTGCATTTCCTCTTTTCCCTTTCCATGCAGGCTCGGTGCCCTTGTCAGATCATCTTCCTTCTCTGCCGATATTTCAACGTCATTTGCAAATGGCAGCACATTAATCGCCCCTCCTTGTATCCTTACGCCCCATTATATCACCTCTTTGATCTCTCGATAATTGCCTTCTCGGTGTGAACATTTAAGCTCAGGGGCGATAGCGAGCATCCCCCTCACACTAATTGACATGCCAGTGTTCCTTCATTAAACGCGGCCCTAATCCCATCACATTTTGTGAAATAAGTGAATGTGGTCACTAATCAAAAAAAGACATTACTGAATTATAAAATATGCCAACAATGAAAACATATTGGCAGAACCTATAATCAGGGCGAGATGCCATTTCCAAAAGTACGCAAATGTCGTCGGAAGGAGAAATAAAAATTAAAAACATCAACTACAGATTAATGATGGCCATAAAGATAAATATATTACAATTTCGAACGTAGTTCAACGATGAGGAAGAAAAAACCTGCCCGGTGAGGCATTCCTAAATTTCGCAATTGGGGAACATGGCCTGTGAAATGGGTTATCGGGGAACATCATTTCCTTCCTGTCAAGTGAAAGGGGGAACTATGGAACTTAAGTACTCCGCGGAGGCAATTTGTGGAAATAAAGCAACGCTTCCGATTCGTTTCAATTCACTTCGACGAAAGATTAAACGTGGGAAAATACTGAAAGTGAAATGCCGTGAATGCATGTCGAGCTTAGTAATAACACTTTCGCAAACCCAGCAGAGCATACTATATTTATTTGGATAAGGCCCGCAAAAGTGAAAGACTGAATTTCGGTTCCCCCTTAACTTGGATGGTGTCCAGTCGGTTAAGCGCGAGGAATTCTGCGATTAATACGGGTATTGACGGAAGTGAGTTGTAACTTGTCCGTCAAAATTACCGATCCTGCCTATTAATCCGCAGACTAAGTTCCAAACCCGTACCGAACACTCAAGTCCGATTTTCCAGTACGGCCGTAGTCAGCATAAATTAAACCGCGAAAGCACATGTTAAAACCCAATTATCACAGGATGAATATAAATGCTCATCATGAAAATATTACCGAGTCCTACCTCGAATGGGCAGTAAAATGGGTGATAAATACATACTTGCAACGCTTTCGATGAGTTCAAAACAATGTTTCACTGCATTTTTATCTACTTGCTCACTTGCGAAGCAATATTTCTTAGTGAATATCATTGTTTTTCACTGAATAGTTAACAATCGAAATCCATTGAAAACTTTTCAAATAATCTTTAAGAAATGCATCCTGTCCCATATAAGAGCCAGGACGAAAGGCCAAAAGTCAAAGGAATCGCTCCAAAGAGTTTGGGTGTCTTTATTAGCATTATACGAAACCCACGCTATTAGTGATGCCTATAATATTACTTTGGTTATGGTGAATTTTAAAGATTTCTTTGGCAGAGTCAATAATGAATATAAGAACCAAAGCAATGTTTACAGATATTTCTGGCGAAGACTTCCGCGGTCTTCCATGGATTGGTGCTGCAAGGTTTTCGGCAAGAGAACATCTTCAGGTCGAAGTGATTTCTCCAAGTTTGGAAGTTTGATCTGAAGATGTTCTCTGGAACGAGAACGAAACTGTCGTCGGCAAAAGACAACGGACGCGGCGGAGCACCGAAAACCTTTCAGCACCAATTTACAGATATTTGCTTATATATTCAGAAAATCGAGAAAATACAAAATTTGCTCAATGCTGTACAGCAAATATCGCTGGAACACATGATCTTACACTGTAAAGCAGTAACTAAGCAGCAAAAGCAGCTAAAACATTTCTAAAAATCTCGTCTTAAAAATAAGTTAACCAAGATTGAAACCCGAAACTCGAGAGTTGAAGTAGAAGTTTCGCGGGGATTCAAATTCATCGCCAGTTGAAAAAAACATGTGGTAATGGAGTCATAGATGTGTCGAAAGTGCACCCACGATGAAAGTGCACTGGCGATGAATTTCAATCGGTGTCACACCATGAATGAATACACGCTGGTGTTGTAACGAAAACGTCGCCATTTTAAGTATCGAAAACAGTTCTCATTCTCGCGGCTGCCGCTAGAGGTTCTGTCTGTAGTACAGTGCTGCCATCTCTGTCGCCCATTGGCAGAGAGTGTCCGCTCATTTTAAAACAAACCGCATGATTTTATCTGTTTCCAGTTCGGAGAAAAAAAAATTGGAGACCTTACAACTTTAATGCACCTCGTAGATGGGGTCCACGTCAGGGAGCGAGTTAACATAACATCTCCGCGGTCTAAAAAAGAAACTGAAATACCATTTCCTATAATAAAAGTTGAAGTCATCATCGATCCTCTATAAAATCGTCATTCCGAAGTAGAACTTGACAAACATTTCTACTGAAAAAATTCTGATGATATTTCGTCTTGATTTGCAGTTATCAATCAAACGATTAATTAGCAACAGTTAATGATATGAATTCCCTTTCAATGAGCACCTCATGTTTTTTAGTTTTTTTAAATTTAGACCATTTTAAATACTAGTTCATCTGACTTACATATGCCTTTCATTTATACGCTTTACTTATCCATTTATTTTTCTTCTAATATTGTCGGTAGCACTTTGTCATGCTTTCGGTTAAAGCAGGATCGATGAGGTCATTTACTGAAGGTACTTTGCCTTTAACTGTACCGAAGTCTATTCGGCTGACATTTTCCTTCTTTTAAGCTTGCTTAAGTTCTACGTGGATGATTCACTCTGTCGATGCAATATTCATGTTTTTTTTAGCATTACACTCACGATTTATTTCAATTAAATTCTAAGCTTCCATTCAAAACCAATACGTTAAAGAGTTCCGGAGAATCGATTATTATCGATGCCTTCAGTGCATGTTTCAGAGAGATATTTCTTTTTTTTTTAAATCAATATTTCCTCTTCTCGGCTGAGCTTAAAGTCGTCGAGTGCATCAATCGGGCTTTGAGTTGTATATCAATCAGCCTGAAGATAAAAAGCTGGCTGCGAAAAAAAAAAGTGAGACCGCCCGAAGAATAATGAATTCTGGACAAATTCTTGGAGAGATTAAAAAAGCGAATGTGAGCTCATGAAGATGAAATCAATTCAATGAATTAGTTTTGGCATCGGAGCTGAATTGTCGTGGGAAGAACGCTCGACTACTGACAGGGACAGTGTCGCCTGCGGAAATTTCAAGCTAAACCCAAACCGAGTTTTTTATACAGAATTAGATCTTCATAGCGAAGGAAATTTCCCACCTATCCTTCTTCGACAATATCACGCGACTTTGCGATCAGTACTAGGTCATCTCTACGGCCAACTATCAGACAATTCCCGGGGCTTAAAACTCGCCTCATATACACTCTTTTCACTTGGGAAGCGTCATAGGAACGAGCCAAACTGATCATCGATATCTATCAGGCAGAGGAAATAAAACCGTGTCCCATACAAAACTACAAATAAAAAGTACGGTTGCCATTGCATTATCTCCAGCTGATGAATATTTTCATGAAGTGGGTAGCAGCTGTTACTATAAAGATAGGAGATGAGGCCGTGGATTTCGAGCCCATCATGGTCGAGAGGCAGCAATGGTAGAAAGTGTCAATGTTTCATCTCCACCGGTAGCAGATCATATTTTATTTTATGCCATTTTTTATTTAAATTTCCTTAGTCACTTCTGGCAAATATTTTGAAGATGACTCAATCATTCGTTAATATTTCCGAATGTTTCCCGATGACCACGGGTTAACATAATTCCTCGTGTAACGCTAAACTATAGTTTAATTACTTATGCATTAACATATCTACAGTAAAGTTTATGTATATTTGTATAAACTTAAACCAAATTACTATAATATATTAGGCACTCAATTTTATTTCCCCTGGCAAAAAATTCTTTAACATAGCTAATAATCAGTCGATTTTAAAGCATGCTTTTAATTTCAACAACGATATAAGAATTAATTATTTACGAATTACATAGAACCATGATCGCATTCACCCACTGGAACCCAGGTGATTTGACAACTGAGAATATATTCGTAAATAATATTCTTAAACATACACATATGACAAATATGAGAAAATATTTGTTCAATGAACCAACAAGATATCCAAATGAATCAACAAGTAAATATCATCAATGAGCTTATTTATCAAATCCATCAGATGGGTGTTCCGTCTTTTGCGACAAACATGTGTAGAGCCGGAAAACATTAATAGAGGGTAAATTTAATTAATTCCCTTAAGTTGTGCCTAGTTTTTAACTTAATTCAATCGATTTTATTTTTATTTTAATCAGTCTTATATATGCATCTTTTTTCCTTAAAGAAAAAGAGACTATCATACAAGGCGAAATTTAAAAAAATAATGTGTCGCACAGTAGTTTAACTAGATTGATGCCCTCCAGAAGATATAAAAATACTATCCGGAAGGACTCGAATCAAACTGGAATTATACACTATCACTGCATTGGGAGATGAGCCATCAGTCAATTTTGATTTTTCAAAATGTTTTATTCTCGAAAGCGTGTCAAATCAATGCAATGGTTATAGATCAGATAGCATTTCCGCAATCCATGTAAGGGAAGAAGATCAGTCACCTTCACACACTTTTTATGCTGGGATAAGGACTACTTGGACTCCTGAACAAGAAAAATGGACGATGAATATTCAACAATCGTGATTTAAAATTATATCCATCATATTATCGAACCAGGGTCGTATTCAAATGCAGATAGGTAAACGGATGCTTGGAGGGGTAAAATTAGTAATTTCTTTAGGGATATTAACGACGGTACCTAGAGATTCAGACACTTGGTCTCGTAAATATGCCACGACGGATAGTGAATTCTGTCTCCTTATCGTAACCTGTATTGTTTTGTGGGACCAATTCATCTTAAGCTTCTGCTGACCATGGATACAAAGCATAGGAATGGTAATGATGCAAATTTTATTCCAATAAAATATCTATTCATTTTGTCATCATAAATGCTTACAGAGCCACGGCTCCCTTTTAATCATATAAATCCGTCGATCCACCGCTTGCACTATATCCCTTTTAGTATATGCATGCTCCTTCACTTAAAAGAGTATATGATGGATTTTCATGTTACCATATTGCCATATTGTTAATCGCCTGAACTTATTTTTAGTGAAAGAGTATATACCAGGCTATTCCAGGAAAACAAGTAGTATGTATACGTCTTTTTAAAACAGAATTTGTCGAATTCATTTCTAATACGTAAAGAAAGTTGTTATGAAAAGAAAATGACATGAATTTTCTGCACTGAGCGAAGCATCCATCGCAGTAAATTGTTCCCTCATGATGTGAATAGTGTTTTGCCAAGAACGTTTTTGCATGCAAGTGTCGTAAGGCCTTCATTTTTTTTCTCCGACTGGAAAAAGATTGAAACATGCGGTTTGTTTTAAAATGAGCGGACACTCTTTGTTAATGCGTGACAGAGATGGCTGAACTGTACGACAGACAGAACCTCTAGCGG
>WURS02030006.1:0-26981 GCA_011762765.2 Rhinocypha anisoptera | reverse complement strand
ATGTGAATTTATGGTGGTGGCTTACCCCCTGCCACACGCCCTTGTGGCGGCTTGCAGGGTATTATGTAGATGTAGATTGCATCTAAGTAGTTGCCGTCTATCGTCACATGACCATAAAATATCCTCATTAAGATCACTCGACTGATCACTATTTAAAAGGTGTGTTGCGAAATTACTCTTACACTCGTGTTTATTCTTAAAAGCGCATAATGTTCCTTCGTACTTATAGTAAAGTTGTTTGCCGTTTTCCCCGCATAGACACCACGACAGTCTCGGCGGTCGTGAAAGTAATAGGCGAGATTTCCCAAGTGAAATCGGAGTCACCGAAAAATAATTTAAAAAATAATAGATTTTTACGGTTGGTGAAGGTAAAAAAAATGAAGTTATATAATTTAAAGTAGGAAATATGGAGCACTGACTCGTTATCAACACTTGAACATTTATAAAATGGCAACAAAAAACAATAGGGCATAATTATATGAATTATCGACGAATGCTATACATTCACAAACACATTTTATCGAGGCAAATAAAAGCTCGCCCGTTACGCTGGCCGTGAGTGACGTTGGGAATTGAATTCAACTCTTTATCAAAGACAAGAGATTATATTAAAAACAGGAGGCAGGATACCGATCGGTAAATAAAAGCAATCCGAAAAAAAACAAACTCTTTAGAACACAACCAAATCGATTTCTAAATTTCGGGCATCCGACGAAGAGATAGGAGAACAAATAATGGGGAAACCGGTCTTCACTTCGCGGGCACCACCGCAACATGGTCACAAGGAATGCGGGGGGAGGCGAGTGTTAATGGAATGAGGGGAGGACGTATGTAGTTGTGATGCGGATTTTACGTGCGGCACGGCCTAGCATTAAAAGGCATTCGGGTGAGGATCCCGGAGATTGGACACGTTGACCGCAGAGTGCAGCGGGGACGAGGGAAAATGTGCGTGGGAGGAGGGGGAGAGGGGGTTCGGAAGGCTGGGGGGGAGGGGGGAGGAAGGAGAGAGGAGTATCTGTGAGCGCGCATGTTTAAGCGGCCGGGCAACTTCACTGCGCTGTAATGCATGGTGCTATTACAGTGCCTGCGGAAGGATATTCGGGGGAAAAATGGGACTGGTGACCGGCGGCACTTCCGCCATGGCGCGAACAAGATACCGCTATCCTCTAGACGAGTACCATGCCATTCATACTTTTCTCTTGTCCACGAACCTAGACCGCTAAACCCTAGTCAAGAGTGAGTGACTGAGGTTGTTGGGTACACGATTTACCCAACAATTACGAATGGAATAGAAAGTTTAATGAAAGGAGATAACGTAAAACACAGATTTGTCAACAGCTGGAAAAAAAACAGGAAACACGGATTGTGAAAAAGCGCCAATTCTCAAGCAGTAGATGTTTTTATAGGGTGCATCGACGGTCATCTAGTACCTCTCCAAATCATCGAAAAAACCCACAAGGACAAACACAAAACCCATGTCCTCGGCGGGACTCTAACCTACGATCTTTGCAAAAGCCGGCGAGTCCGCTAACCCCCAGGCTAAGCCGGCCGGCTTTTAAGGCGCTTTATTAAACGTATCAAGTGTTTATAATGATTGGTTAAGAATACCATTGCAATGTTCTTAAATTGTAACAGTAAATATTGATATTTCCCAAGTTAAGACTCACTACCTAAAATAATAAAGCTGATGAAGTTAGGAAAAATTTGTCGCAGATGAACAAAAGTGAAATTTTCGGAAAAAAATGCAGAGTAGATGTAACTTTTGACTCTTTGAACATTATTATGTTATTGTTAGACTAAACAAAAAAGTTGTTAACCACAACTATTTGTTTAAGAAAGTGGAGACTAAGAAAAAGGAGTTTTAAAGTTTGGTGGTTTCTTAGGTGCGAATTGAACTCAATACTAAGTCCATCGGCGTGTGAAAATTCATAAACCAGGGTAGAGAGGGACCCGTTTCTTTCATTCTGACGCGTGGAGGTGTCCAGAGGCGTCACCGGAACTTGAACTCGGGACCCCCGATCGATTGCCAAGCGCGGGCCTACGAAACGTAAACGTGTTTCCTTAAAGGGGTAATTTCATGATCATTTCATGAAAAAAATTCATTTCATTTCATGAAAAAATGATCATATTCACGATTATTATTTATGTATTTTAATTATTAATTTAGAGGAAAATGGACGGAGTGCCATGGAAGTCAGACTTAGAATTGCATAAGAAAAAGAGTCCTTAGCGAAAAGGAAAGAGTTAATGAGAGGGACCCTAAATAAAGATTTGAAGAAAAGATTAGTAAATAATAAAAGCGTAACATAACTTTTACAAATCAATGTTGCACCTGATGGTGATGCTAGAGCATTTGAATCCGGATTGTTCGTAATTTTTATATTTTTGACCATCCAGTGGATTTGTAAAAGTTATTTTACGCTATTAAAATGGAATTCCACAAAGTGAAACATGAACTCATTTCACATGTCAGCTCTAAACTCAGGTTAGCTAACATTCTGGAAATGAATCACATGGAGTCTGACCAATGATAAATACATTAAATAGTAGTACATAATTCTTTGTGGACCTATGATAACTAAACAAAGTTGGACACTAAAATATTTTAAAAAAAACACTATCAAAATAAATATTCGCTCACCATAAAACAGTTTTATGGGTAAAAGCAACTTTTCTGACAGATCTGGTTCTAGAATAGCATTTGCAGGAATGAATTCAATTTTTCTACGATGATTTCATCTACTATTTGCAACATATCAAGAGTGGAGATCAGTGAACATGTAAGCATACAATTAAATTCACACAAAAATACACAAACCCAAGCTCCAGATGTCAGCAACGCAGTCATAGCCTATCTCTTGAATCACTTCAGGTGCCATCCAAAATGGTGTCCCAATCACAGTGTTTCTCTTGGCCATTGTGTCCTGTGGGCACAACAAATTCAATTAATAAACTGTGGATAGTCATCGCAAAACATTAATGCAATGAAAAGTTGATCAAACGTTATTGAAACTCCTTTTGTGTTTGGCTAGTTGCAAGTGCAATTATCTCAAGAGATGGTAGTCATTCTGGTCCCAGAAGATAGGTCCAGGGCTCTTCTTAGGGGGAGAAACATAAATGAAGTTTGACTGTGGACAATTTCTTATGAAAATGCAACACTGCAAAGGCTGAGAGTGAATGATTTTATGGGAAACCTCAAAGGTGTTAATCCAGTGTGGGAAAGGGTTCTGCCAGGACATAAAAAGAGTTGAATTAAGCCTTAATTTTCATTCAGTACTCAAATTCACTGTATTTGGAAAAAAAGATCAATGTCGATTATGTCTAACTGGGACACATTTTTTTATTCAAATGTAATAGTATACCAAATTTAAAACCATATTTTATTTTTGTCACTGGTCTATGGGAAGTCTGAGGAGTAAGACAGGGCTGCCCATTATCACCCCTGCTTTTTATTGTATATGCAGAGGCCATAGTAAGAGAGACAACAGGAGTGAACTCAGGAGAGAACGTTGCTGGGGGGCTAATTTTAACCATTCAAGTTCAGATTCAAGAGCAGTAAGTAATAACTTCAGCTCACTACTTGAAAAATAAAATGCACAACACTTGAGCAGAACAATCTTTCAAGTTCCAATAGTTTTACTTTTGAAAGTAGGCCCAACAACAGATCTGGGTATTCACAGTCTACCCATATAACAGAGTGGGTTCTCCAGTAGATGGTTCTAAGCAATGACTTTTCCTGAGTCAATGTGTAAAGCCTGGTCGCTTTGAGTGCATCCATTCATCTGTGGGATTTTTTTCAGTAAACCAACTTTTTCTGTTTTAGTGAAAATGTGTAATGGCTGACTGTCAGGAGCAACTCGCAGCTGTGGAGTTTTGTTTTCTGTTGGGAAAAACTCCTGCAGAAACTCTTGTGATGTTTAAAACAGCTTATGAGGATAGTGTCCTAAGTAAAACGTGTTGAACAATGGAAGAAATGATTAGATAAATGTGTTATAGTCAATGGGGATTACTTTGAAGGTGATCAAAATTGGGTGTGAAAATATTGATTAATAAAAAACTTATTAAGAACTTCCCATTATTTTTGGGTCCCCCCTCGTATACTCTCTGCAAATATACCAAAAGGTACACAATGCTGAACTTCTGTAAAAACCTTAAGCATGATGAAGAAAAAATCAATGCAGAGTTTTAAAATAAAAGCCAATGATGTGAGCATAGTGTTAATTAGTTATCCGCAATTATCTGCAGGATGTTATCTCAACACCTAAAAAAAACTCAAGAGTCATACCGTTAATTGTCCAGCCACACCAAAGTCTGCCAGTTTGGCATGCCCTTCGGTGTTCAGAAGAATATTGCCAGCTTTGATGTCTCGGTGGATTTTTCGCCGAAGGTGAAGGTACTCGAGGCCTTTCAGTGTGTCAGACAGAATGGCAGCAATCTCGTCCTCCGTGAGCGTCTTTTTCCTCAGCCGCATGATGTCTGACACTGAGCCTGCACCACAGTACTCCATCACGATCTGGATGGAGGTGAAGGAAAAGAAAAATCCTTCATCAGTGAAGTATGTCCTCTTTACTCATTTCCCATCCATAAATATCACAATTTCACTTATGCCAAATCCACTCAGGGGTTGAGGAACTGTTAAATTAAAGAGACATGTTCAGTGACTTCTGCATGATTTCTCATGCATGGTGGATACTGGATGCCTTTACAAAAGAGTCATTTTTCACTCTTTAGAATACCCATGTCCAATAATAAAAAATGAAAAACCTTGGCTTTTCTATCAATTAAAAGTAGACAACGTTAACACTTTAACATGCATAAGTGAAAATTAAATAAGGGTTGATTCCATATGCAATTATTTTACCATACTTATAGTGTTTAGCATTCAGCTTGGTTAGCCTAGTGGAAGAATTAAGAAAGAATTAATTTGCTAACCTCTGCTGAAACCTGGTGCATTCACTGTCACAGTTAATGACACTTACCACAAGAATATATAGAGTAGAATAGATGTAGTACTAAGCCAACTGGCAACTGTCTACTCAACTTTGAACATAATTAATATATGACAGGACTGCAATGTGTGTTGGCTGTAAACATAAATATTGCTTACTTTCTGATCAACCAACATAAATATAGGTGCCCGCTGGGTAACCCTGGGGGTAGCGCACTTGCTGGCTATTTTTTTTTTTTTAAAGGCTGGACTCGAACCCAAAGGTCGTGGGTTAGAGTCCCGCCTAGGGGATGGGTGTTGTGTTTGTCCAATAGAATTTGCTCTATGATTTGAAGAGGTACAAAATGACCATAGCTGTCAAAGCAGCCTATAAACAAAAATACTACTATTACTAAATACAGTGTCCCTTGATGGAAACTACAACATGTGAAGTACAACTGGAAAATTTCACTTTGAAAGAAGGAATGCAGAATTCTAAGATGGTAGCCTCTGGATGGATAATGACTCATAGCAAAATTAAGACTTGCATTTCAGGCATCAATTGTGGGCCTCATCACTGATATGATAAAAATGCAGTCTACTAGAAAAAAGTGACTTGTATTTGAAAAGAGAAAAGCATGAATTTACATTAAATGATTCAATGCTATTAGATATTTCCCCAATCAACCGATTTGTATCCATAAGCATATTGGTATGATCGCAGGAGCTGGCCACAAATACTGATCCAGCAGCTATCTTACAATTTTTTTCTAAATTCCTTGGCAAGTTGCATATGGGACTGCCATCTGGAGACTTTAAAGAAAAGTTTTTCTTGCAAATCAACCTGAAAAATACCTTCTCTTACTTATTAATTGAAGTTGCCTGAATGTGGCCTGCAGGAGGAGGTGATTTTATAGTAAAAGTGTTGATGATGAATTTCTTAGTATATCACTTGACATTTTTACCTCTGATAATGATAGTTCAAGCAGTGAATACAACATAATCTTTCGAAAATTGTTTAGGACTATGGAATTTTATTGACTCTAGAGTGTGAATATGAATCAAATGAAAGTGCTTCTGGAAATGAAAAGGACTCATTAGGTTGGGAGTTATGTCTGAATTATATTATTACACCACATTTAAGAGCAGGTTTCTGTCAATGTTATTTCAAAATGTTGTCATAATCGCATAAAAAATTATTTTTTAAAAAAAGGTCCTATTTTCACAATCAACATGTTTCTGTTAAAATACGTACTTCGGGGCTGGTTATAAAACATGGGGATAGGATGCAAATGGATTAATGGCAATATTAAGAGCTGAGATCCAATCGACCAGCATGGTTCAAAATCCTCAGACTGCACATTATTAGTTCCTCAAAAGCAACTCACCCATAGGTCTGTATTCTTGAAGTAAGATCCATAATATTTCACTACATAGGTGGAGTCACACTGCTGCATGATGGAGATCTCCTTAATGATTTCCTGAAGGTCTGTGTCCACTGGAACCTGCTTGATGGCAAGCACCTGGCCAGACTCCTTGTGCAGTGCCTTGTACACACTCCCATAGGAACTGCATGACAAGGGACAGATGAGAGGATGGGGAACAAAAAGAACCACTTTGGTACAAAATATTATCTCTTCACTCAAGCAACACCAAACTCCTCAATTGCCAAAGAGAGGGAAAAAAACATGCAAAGACATGTGCACCACTGTGTGTTGATTGACAGTCAGTCAGTCAATCACTCAGGACATTCTCCTTTATGTATATATATATATATATATATATATAGATGGGCCAAAATTGGATGTTCATTGATGGATAGTAATGCATGCAAAACAGGCCAGTGATGGTATATCAGTGGTAATACGGAGAAAGAAGTACAGATAGTATAAGGTAAACAAGTTGTGACTGAAAACAATTTTAGCACAAAGAACCAGGGAATAACAGGCAACTGATGTGAGAAGGAAGAAATGGAGATGAGATCAAGATGGAGCATTATGGTCCATGAATTATAAATAATCACAAGAAAATTTAGTAGTTTTACAAGAGAAAGAGTTCAATAACTATGTGAAGGCTAAAAAAACCATACAAATGTAGTTTCATGAGGAGACTACCAGGATAAACGGCAAAGAGATTACACATTTTCATTTAGAAAGAGAAAGAGAAGTAGTTGAAGATAGTTTAGACCAAGGATTTTAAATAGCACCATAAAATAGACATTAAGAATTTATTTAACACTTTTAATTGGACTAATTTTAAAAACTAGTACAAAGACTACTTAGAGACTCATTTATAGAATTTATGAGGAAGGAGATGGGACAAAAAAGATTTATGCCAATATTAACTCTCATTCTGAAAAGTCAAAAGAAGCAGCAGGGACTACATGAACATACAATTTGGATTAACTGCAGGAAGTTTAGAACCAAGAGGAATCAATGAAATTCAGTTATAGTTAACAATGGAAAGAAAGGGCAAACAAATTCTTAGACTTAAGAATGGGAGGAGAATATAGGATGCTATTGGAGTAATAATAATGATTATTAGAATGGAAATTGGAGCACAAGCAGAGTAATTATTAGCTTTGTGCGTAAATTCAATTTTGTTTAGATTTAAGTAAGCCTGTATGGCTAGCAGCTAGTATATTAAAATGGGAAGTTATCATGGGTACAAAACAACTGATTATTCAGAAAAAAATTGTAAAAATACACACACATAAAGCATCTTATGGCATTCTTATGTCAGAAAATGCCTTATCAAGGTGAAACCAGTAACAGCAAGCAAAAAATTTTTGAAAAATATATTTGTGGAAAACGACATGATTTTAATCAATTATTTTTGTGGATTATTACTATGGATATCCATTCCAGGAGTTAATTAGCATAATTTGATATTGAGACTTGTATTTCTAAGGATATAATTCTGGGAGCCCGTAAGGAGCAGTTCCCATGTATTACATCACCTTCAGAGATGTAATACACCTTCTTTAGATGATTTGAAGATGATGAATACATTGAAGCTGGTTGAAACTAGAAAATATTATTAACAAGTCTAACGATGCCATTTCTTTGTGATTAATACACCCTAATTCCATCATATCATGTCTGAAACTATGCAATTTGACAACATGAAGGTGTTGCAAGTTTGAGGCAGAAGATTGAATACCAGATTCATTAAAGTGCCTCTAATAGCATAATAAAGCAAATGGGAAATAAAGTATCCTCTATAAGGGTAGATGCATCAATTAAATATGGAATTCGATGGGGAGTCCACACTTGTGGATATAGCTACACTTTCACTAGGTATATATAGAAACAAATAAAAGACAAAAATGTAATATTTAATATTATTAGTAATAGTAATATTTAGCATTAAATATGGCATATACATTTATCTATGGTTTATGATATTTCTGATGATACTAGGCAAAAAAATACTTTGCTGTTCCACAAGATATATTTTAATGTGACTGGTTTTGATATAGCATGTCATCTTCTAGCTAAATTTACCTCAAGTCACAGTGTTTTAATACAAGGCATGGAGGTTATGGGGGAGGGGTCGGGTGACTGGTAGTGAGGTGATTAGGTGGCTGAGTCAGGAGGTTTGGTCCAGGTGCAGACACAGTCATAGCATTACAATGCAACCATGCAGCCATTGTGGGGAGAAAACATTAAGGAGGGGTGAAGAGTAAGTGAACAGAAGTTCGTCGAGTAAATTTTATGAAGATCTAAGACAATTTAAAATTTCAAGTTGTTCTAACATGCCCAGTCTCAGAACGAATTCCTCTTTGTGCAAGATTATGGGGGTCGAAATCACTAGTATGGTTGGAGTCAATATGCGGTCAAGTGCGTGAGCAGTGCTCTCTGGCCCTAATCTGAAAATAAAGTCCTATTTCCCCAATACAGCATTATTGGTAATCTTGGCATTTGAGTTTATACACGCAGCTCTGTTTCTTTATCTTTTTAAAATCATTGATCTTGTCTTTGGTACACCCTAGAAGATCACCACCAAACATTCGCAGTTATAAAAAGCTGCTTTTAAGTTGCTGAGATTTCTGGCACTATAACAATTTACGATTAACAACTATTATATTAAAGCATGAAGAGAAAGGAGTATGAGAAAATGGAGTGGAAGGAAACATTCAGTAGCAGTTTGTGGCTGCTTTAAGTGATTTCCTTCCTCTCATTGTAACAGACATAGGAATATATTTATTCAGCCATGTATACGAATGAATACATCTGAGATTATGTTAACTTACACACCTATTATTTCTATAATTTTCCTCAGGAAAAGCTCTACAGGTGTAACAAAAGACACCTTGGATGCAATATGGGTGGGTATGGGTGCAATAACAGAAAACCTTGGGGGATACTTTAAGCTACATGGAGAGTAAGTAGGATATATGCCAGTGTGCCAGCAATGACGTTGATGACTGTCACTACTGGTGACATCTTCATGTGTGTGAACTGTAGAAAAATGGTTTAGCAATACATGCTCAAATATGCCCAAGACACTTGTATTCGAACTAGCCTTTAGATTAAGCTCCATCCCAACACGTCACGTGTCAAATGCCAAGGGAAACCCACCACCAAGACAGTAGTGGGATGGAGCGCAAGAAAGGATTAGTCAATCATTGCCACTCACCCCTCTCCCAGTTTGCATATGATGTCGAACACTTCCTCTGGCTGACGAGTCAAGCTTTCCTCCGACAGCTTCTTCAGCTCACTGGAAACAAAATCCAAGCAAATAAGTCTCCATCATGCTGAAAGGCATCTTAATGTCAGATGAAACTTCATTTGCTCAAATGAAACAACAATAGACAACAAAAATACAGCAAAAACCAGGAAATCAAAGTTTCATATCAGTTATTTTACTCAATGGTAATAGTTAAAAATCTATTACAGCAAAGGATTTTTTCACACTTTGTTTCAAGGTAATGAATTTCATCATATGGTAGGTTTTTAGTTTGAGATTGGAGCATCTGGCAGTCCACCTTAGGGAAAAAGCAATTACCACACCACAGATATGCTAAATACCAGTATTAAAAGCAACATAAGAAAGATATAAAGTAGAATATAGATAAATAATCTTTCCTTTATGTTTCTAATTAAAAGTGGAAGATCTGTAGATATTAAACAGAGCTGAGGGAAGAGGCTTTTTATCTTTTATGACAATTTTAAAAATACATAATTAAATGTTATAGCATTTATGTTTATAGTGCTAATAGCATTAAACAGATTGTCTCTGACATTGTTATCAGACACGTTTTGACATTGCAAACGTAAGTGAATCTTAACCTTCTCGGCTGGCATGTCTCCTTATTTCATTTACTTTTGCATTATTTTCCTCAAGTTTCCACCCTAATCACTTTAAGACCCTCCACCAGGTTGGTTTGTTACATGAGGGTAGACTCGCTCACCTACTGCCTAACACAATGGCATGTGAAAATTCACACATCAGGTCAGAGAGGGTCACATCCTTTCCCTGTGCCACCTGCAGTTTCTAAAGAAGATCTGGTAACCAGAAAATCACTGTTTGAGTTTAGCTGGATGCGTCTAGAGGGACCACTGGGACTTGAACCCTAGTCCCCCATTCAGTAGCCAAGTACTCTACCCACCGGGCTACCATGACCTTACATCCAAAACTCAAAAGAATGATTAATGAAATATTTATTTTGGTGCTCTGGTCATTTATAGTGAAAATGGTAGTGATTAAAATAGTATGCTCTACTGTACCAATGATTTTGTATGTTTTCTATTTTCTTTGCACTACCAACATTGTAAATTTCAAAGCCTTAACACAAAGTTCTAACACCATTGAAGCTGTACTCACATAGCACACTGTTTTACACAACTATTCCGCAAGGTGACTATAATCTGTCTACATTTGTTCTTCTCCTCAGACACTTAGGTTAATATTTTTTAGCTTTTCCTCTCAGTATATTCATACAATTAGCTAGCAAAACAATATCATATGAAGAGTAATACATTTGGAATGACTGATAGCATTTTTCCTGTAGCTTCTTCACGTGTGGGATGATTATGTATGACATTGCACAATTTTGCTTAGGTCCTCTTTTTACTTTTATAGATATTATAACTTTGGTCTTGATACTACTTTTCTTGATATTTACTAATGCAGAATCAGCCTCAACATTTATTTTTTCTCAATGGCAATTAAATTACAAGTGGTTCAACTAAAACATAACAGATGTAGTCCTGAGCAGTTCAATTTGGAATTAATCCAATAAATTGTTTTTACATCCAATCCATCTAAATATTATATATACTTCAGCCCAATTCTTGCAAAACTAAGGCCATCATTGTTTCAAATTCTTTTTTATCACAACAAAAATTTTAAACATGATTTTCCATGGATTAATAGTACCCTCCCACACAATTTGAGAATGGTTCTGTTACGAAGATAAGAATAAAAATTAAAGTGAAAGCCTATTAACTTTTAAAGAGGAGAACAAGTAAGATATATATGAAAAAGACGAGGATAAAAATATTTCAAATGTTGTTCAGCCATTAGAAACGTTTTAATAAGTCTCTTCATTTTCTTAGTAAGACCGCCATCTCACCATTATCATGTGATATAATACTGGACCGTCCTTTTATACAGCTAATGAATTCACTTCGGCTTAGGATCTTTTCATTCAATAATTCACTACGAGAATTTTCATAACTTATACTTTTCAGTGGTAAGCCTAAGACAATTCGTGCAGTCTTGTAAACTATCAATATCACAAAACACGTGGTAAAGAATTTATAATAGGTATGATATTCCTTAAGCAATTCCGTGCGTAGACATTGGGATACAATAACAGAGAAATAAGTCCTACTGGTATCTTTCGTGAAAAAAACCAAATTAGTTGAGATACCCAATACATCTGGGTGGAGGTTCTAACAACTAAGCGCATGAATTATTCCATTCCATACAATACGAGAAGCATCATGACGGTCTTCAGTGCACATATTCAGCTTGTAAATCACTGAAGTATCCACACAACACCCATTCAAATGCACAGTTATTAAGTGGAATTTCAAAGATCAAGTAGTTGATCTGCGAGTTATGTCACCTAATACTAAATTAAAACCCACCTTTTCGACGACATCCTGAGCGATACGATCACTTTCCGAATAATGTGTATCTGTTAAATAAGAAATAACATCATGATTTAACAGTTTTCCACCTTGAGTTTGTGTTCCCCTATCCTCACTTCACCTTCTCCACCATGATTCCACAAAAGCCCCATCTATGTTTAGCCCGTTTAGCCCAATCTGTTTAGGTTTCGACTTAACAAAAGAATAACACCACTTGAGACATGTAGCACGAGGCGCGAAATATAAAAACACTCTGGTTGAAAATGACTTTAATACTCAACCATATTGAATAACTATAGAATTATCTCTCGTATACATGAATATTAATTTGAATAGTTGTATATGCATGTGCATCAGGATAGCAATAGTCATATTTAATGCTAATTTTGAATTTCTTTCAAGTGATTTGATTACAAGCTTTTTTGAAGGGGGTAGTTATAAAACAACAAACCAGAGTAGACAGAGCATTTGATCTACATTTTCATCATATGAATAATTAGCCTTAAGTTTTTTTTGTCTGGTATCAATCAAATATAAAACTGAGAAAATATTTGATGGAAAATGCATTTTATTTTGCCTCTGAATTGCTTAGTAGTTGATGTTAATATAATACTAATTGGGTTATTACTGTAAATTGTGAATTATTATCATTATAACATTTTTAACCTTTGTAACATTGACTTATTTATTCTTGTGGGTCTATATCTTTTGATGTGTCTTATAGGCACCTGTGGATAGCTTCTCCTAGGATTATATAAACGTACATATGTTCCATATGATAAAACTTGCATCTATCAAGAGGTCCATTTGCCATGGACGTGAGAATGTACAATAAATTACTAAATAAAGTGTTAAAAAAATCAAAATGTCTATATACATTTAAGATACACCACGTATGATATGCCAGCATCTAAGTGATATTATGGTGTAAAGGAATGTTTAAGGAAATGGGCACCTGAACAACTTGTATCCATTATAGCATATACTATATAATCTTATATTGTAAAAAAATATATTCTATAGTTATAAAAGGGCAAAACAAATGCCAAGACATGGCTAATATTAATTTCGAAATCAAAATGAACTTGACATTTAAAATGGTTGAAAAGTTGCCACACTATGTGAGTCTCGTTTGCTTAGCACACTTTGCTAACGATTACAGATATTTCCCTTATATAACAATACTGAATTTGGTTCATTAGAAAATTACAGTATCTTTCACACCCTTAAAAATATTTTAGCTCTCTTTGAATGTGGAATAATTCAGATAAAGTCGAGTCTCTCTTTTCCCTATCTTGTTATCTCTCTTAACTTCAATTTAACTTAGATAAAAAAAATATGAATACAATATAACGAATTGAAAAACTGATGAGAGAATGCATCCAATAACTTGTTTCTCAGACTTTACTAAAAATGGCATTGGGATATCCTTCTGCAATGAATGAGGGTGAAGACAGAAAATAAAAGGTAAGTAATGAGTCTTCCCACAAATGGCATTTATTGTTATTGCTAAATATCAGGGTAAGGGGACTGAACTTATGGTTTCAAATACACATCTACAATATTTTTTCGTACAAAACTGTACAAAACATAAAATTTCTTTTAGATTTTTTCTTTCATTCAACTGCAGGGAGAAACAGCAGTGGGTCACATCCCCTTATAACTGGTGCATGGACACTAGGTATGCATGGATGTATATCTTCTAGATATCGCCACCTTGCCCCATTGTGGTGCACACACAGACAACAGTGGGACAGAGTACATCAAGGTGCAGAAATCACCCTTCCTCCTCCCCCACTAACAATGAAAGAGAGATGGATAATCTGTACTTCATGTCTGCAACATTAACATCACTGAATTTCAGTCACCTAAAATTCATTTAGCATATTAATCTTTATATATGTATGTACAATAGAAACTACACCTTTCACCTCATGGCTCAATTACCATCAGAGGTTCCATTCATGCTAGTACAAAAATGACCATTTCATTCTTAACAAATTCATCAGTATAACTAGTATATGACTTCAAACAAATATTTTCATGTCTCAAGGTCAAAAGAGTTCAACTATGTTATAACATTGTACAATTCAAAGGTATGATTTGACAGTGGTAGGCCTGGCTGCTCGAATGGAATTACACTTTCTTATTAAATTGAAACATTCTCAGCATAATCATTGAGACCGTGACTAAGATGAGTAATTGTAGCAGGCATAACTTAGTGGTACTCCTTCATGTAGACATTAGGTGGAAAAACACTTTGCTGTTATACAAAAAATATTCTTCAATTCTACTGGTTTTTATACAGAGTATCATCTTTTGGCAAATATTGTGACTTGAAGGATTTTCTGCCACAATATGTTACTCTGTATTGAAACTGGTCACATTAAAGAATATTTTTGTGTAAGTGCAGAGTTTTTTTTACCAAGTGTCATCATGACTAAAATATCAAAGAATTGAAAACATGCTTCAATACTCATTCCACTTTGCAAATTAATCTATTTTGATTGATTGAAAATTTCATGGTCTTTCACCATTGTCCCAAAGTGAATCAAACTGTGAATTGAGAAACACTGAATTACTATGCAATAGGAGATAATTCCCTTAAGGAGTAACTCTTCAGCCATTTTTCTAAACTCTAAAGTTTTTCATGTTCACATACAAAACAAAGTAAGCTACCACTTCTGAAGGCAGGCTCCTCAAGTGCACACTCAATATGATTGCACTCATTAACCTTTTGAGGATTAACAGACAACAGCGTGGTATTCCACTGGGATATATAAGACTTGGTAAGCTTGTTATTCAGCCAAGAGGAATGATTTTAAGTCAAATATATAAATTCATTATGAGCACAAAAGGTCCCCTTTAGATCAATAAATTGTAATAATTTTCAAATAAAAGAATGCAAATTTGTTTGGAAATGTCCTTGGCCAAAACCTATCCTTCTGGAAATTTGATGTGCACAGAAGACTTATAGTAAGATCCTTTATCATCCTCATTACACTGAATTTCCAGAAATGATATTATTTGAAAAACAATCTGTAACATGGAAATACGAAATGTTTGAAAAGCCTAACAAAATGAAATGAAAGAGCCCTAACATGCAATACGTAATCACGTGTTACTTATTAGTAAATCAATGGAATGAACAACCAGACCAACCAATGATCGAACCAAACTTACATCTTTAAGTAACCAACTTGGAATTTCCTGACGGCAGATATGGCAATGTTAACATATTGGTATCTCTAGAAAATTTATTACAATATAAGGAAAAAAAACAATAACCTAGTGGCATGCCACAGTTTTTATCACTTAACAGTGTAAACACTGTTCAGTTAAATAAGCTGATGCATAACAAACTACTCCCAAGCATTTAAGTACAGAAATTCCAAGCATACATTGCCTTACCTGACCAGACATAACAATGTTGACTACTACAGCTGCTACCCTGAGAGAGGCCAGTTAACATATTAATGCATATGTTGTTCTGCCATGGCACATTTTGATGCTTCAGCTATGTTTTTAATCATCTCAACAAAAATAACAAATAAAGGAACAAATGTACACAAGCATAGTATCAGTTAACTGAGTGCGATGATCTTCATGATGATTCTGGGAAAAGATGTTCATTGTTACATTTTATATTCAATGAGTTTTGGAATGTTTGAAATTTGTTGTTTGGAATCTTTACAACTTTCAATAAAAACTGTATTTTGAAACTTGCATTGAAATATTTTTTGAGATATAAATACCCTTTGTGTTTCCTGAACAAAAAGTCATTCTTTCTCCAATTCCAAATGCCCTTCAGTTCGAATCTCTTCTGTCAACAATTCCCCCTTTCAGTCCTCTTTCACATATTCCTGAACTCAATTAAAGATAATAGATTTCAACTAAATGAATATGTAATTATAATTATTGCCTACCTTTTATTAGAACTATAAGAGACAATTTTATGAAAAGTTTACTGGAAGCAACAATATATCAGTACAGAGTGCTAAAATAAGTGTGACATTTTGTTTAGAAATTTCAGAAAAGAAAATGTGAACTACTGTTAATCAATACAAGATCAGATAACATATCATAGTACTCTCCTTTGTTACCAGCTCCATTAAAGTCTGTTGTTTCAGGCTAAACTATGGAATTCACTCAAAATTAGTGATAAAATAACAAAATATTTTTTTATTCAACAGGAGTTTATCTGTTTATGGCCCAGATTAAAAGTAAGTTTTTAAGAAAGCAGAAAAAATAAGTCTTTATGAATAAGAGCAATCCAATTGCTAAATTTATTAACTGACATAAACTAATTTAATGCTGCTTCAATTTGACTTCATATCATCCAGTTCCTAGAAGAAGTGGCTACACAATGTGCCAAATGGCTACACAGCCTGTTTAGCCAGCCACAAACACTATGTAGCCAGCTACACAGGCTGTGCAGCCATTTGGAACATTTTGTAGCCATTTACTTTAGGGGAGATGATTGAGTTTATAATTCCTGTATCAAGATAAAGATTGAATATTTTAATGATTGTCTCTTAGCTCATACCATATTATAAAAAGATAAAATTATAGATGAGATTCTAATGCATATATCGAAACTGCTCCCCTATTGGACAAAGGTGACAGTACAGAGAGTTGTGCACTCACATCTATAATGCAATAGCCTTCTTCCTGTTCGGGGGATCTTCTGCTCTTCATTTTGGGGGAAATTTACCCAACTGAAATACTGATAGCTGAACCTCATCTTCCCTAATACACCTTGATTTAACATAATTGCGCACATGCAATACTATAACCAAAAGACTTTTCCCAGTTCTGATACAAGATTCAAACATTATGTTGTGTCAGAAAATAGTCTTAACCATAAACAAGACATATCACAGCTATTAAATTATTAGATGATGTAAGAAATAAATATAGCTGCCAACTTTATAGGTGATGAAACATAGTTCAAGGGAAAATATAATGCCTCTATAGCACCTGGCATCATAAATAAACAACAATGACTACTAAGCATATCAAGAGACTAATTAAATTGTGTCACCAAAGCAATTCTCATCAACTGAGTAACAGAAACTTAACATATCCTTATGATATCTGTAAATACATCAGTGTAAATGATGGATGCATCAGTTGATTGTTGATTTAAAATATTCATGGAAAATGTATTACAACACAATTGGAGAAGTTGATGCCAAGGTCATATAAGAATCCATTATCATTCACATTGGCCATTCACTCAATGCATGCATGCATAATGGCATCCACTAATAAATGTTGTGTTTGTTTATACAAGGAACAACTCTTCTTAGAAATGTTTCATGAAAGACATGAGCATTTGAAAATCTGTGATATTAAGGGGTTAACATGAGATTATTTAAACTCATTTCAGTTTCAATAAAACAATATCCAAAAGCAAAATATAAAAATGGAGGAAATGGCATCATTCATCATTAGCTAATACCACAACCGCAGCTAGCACAAACTGTTAGCAGGGCCATACCAGTGGAACTGAGTGACCTCTGATATTCATCAGGACACTCTGAATATGTATATATGTACATTTACTTCTATTCATATCCCCTCCATTTCAGCCAGGATCAAAACCTCTGAAAAAGTTATATTCTATATGTGCATCTTTATATGGGATTTCTTTCATGCAGTTCAGAATAAAAATGCTTTTGATCACACGACTTACTTAATTAGGTCTCAAAAATAATTTATGTATGCTTATCAAACAAAAAAACAGGGTAACACAACTCCATTCTGACAATACCATCAATGTTCCTTCCTATTTTTTTCATCATCCAACTGTACACTTGTAATGGGGCAACATAATTCTGTATTGAAGTAATTCCCAAGAGAGAATCAAAGTGACAAATTTATATACTCAATCTATAGGCCAATTTCAGAGGGGTGGCATCCAAATTCTGAGATTATAACTTGTACTTAAGTAGGCAAAATTTAGCGAACAACCAAAATACATGAAAAACTATGCAATAAAGATAATAACAATGACATCATGAAGAACAGCATGCTTCCAAGAAAATATTGATAGATAAATGAAAGAAATTGTCAACAGTATTTCAAATACTGTTGTTAAGTAATGTTTAAAATGGATCTACTATATATGATGCGAGGTTGTGGCAGTACAGCAGAGAAAGTGTTTGGTCACTGAATGGGGGGCCTGGGTTGAAGACCCGGTGACATCTCTGAATGCCTCCAGCTAAACCCAAGCTGATTTTATGGGCACCACATCTTCCTGGGAAATTACAGGCATCGCAGGGAAAGGATCTGGCCACCCTACCCTGATGTGTGATTTTTCACATCCTGTTGGGGTTTTTTCTAGGTGAGCTCTACACTCACCTATCAACCTGACCTTGAGGTTGAAGACTGTTATGCATAATGCTGATGGAGAAATTCAAAATATATGCTAGAAGAGTCTTGATAGTGACTGAAATACAAGTTATTTGGAGACAGAGGATAAGACTTAGGTCCCTTGAAGATTGACAGCAAAGTCTTTGTATTGATCAACAGTGAAACTGTCCAAGTACATTTTCAACATAAAGCCACTTACAGAATCAAGTGATTTTTTTCTCAACCTTTCCAGTCACAATGAAAAGAATCAAGTCAGAGACTTACTTGTCTTCATGTTGATTTGTAACTCACTCTAGCATGATCCCAAAGCAACAAACATCCTGGGGTGGTCTAATGAAGAAGCCACACATACAAAGCATGTCAGAATATATTCATGTAACCACAGTGTTACCTGAACTTCCCTTTGACATTATGTGCAAGGACTTACAAAAGCAAGAAGTGCTGGACAAACTTTGTGGGTTACCTTAGCCCTTATTGGTCACTTTCCTAAGGGTTTTTGTTTGAAAATAAGACTAATGAAAAAAGGAGCAAATGTAAGCCTTGGCATCCTACCAAAATGCAGAATGTAGGTTATTTTCTGATATGATATCTGTATTTACGAATCTGACCCAATTCTATATAATGCCTGATTTGTATATACTGTCTAGGGGACATTGGGAACTAGATGAGGGACAGATCTAAGATGAGTCATATTGCTCCAGATGGGATGAATTGAGCATATCCGTTTTATAAATTAAATAAATCCATTCTTTATGCACAGGAAAAGAATGGCAAGGCACATTATTTACATAAAATTTTGCAATCCATATTCCTAACCTCATTTCACATTTCAATTACTTTTTCTGGTACTTATGGTTAGCACTACCCCCCACACCTCTCTTCTACTTCACAATGGCTACTGTAAACAAATAGAATTTTACTAAAAGTAATAGGATGCAGAGTACAAAGGGGAGAGAGTGATAACACATTTCTCATCATCCATTATCAAGTTAAAAACTACCATATTTCCTCTGAACACTTCATTCCCTTACTTCAACATTTCCAATCACTATTAATATAAAGAATAAATAGATTCTTATTTATCATGTTACCAAGTTTTGATTATTTTTCTATTGAATAAAATACTTTGAATTATAACATTTAGTTGTAAGAGATGCAAAAAATTTTGTTAGAACAAATATTCTCTTTCAATGGGACATTCCACAAAAAGGTCAAAATGAAGTGGGTATGATATGATTACAGTGACCTTAATGAGAAGACAATCAAGTGACTATCTCCATCAAGGATAACACAGTCAGACATGTTTTAAGTGAATTCTTTTAAACTGTAGAACTGATATGGTTTGCTTTGTAATTTATACTCCTCAACACTACATAATTCTGCCAGTCTTTCTGAAATAACAAAAACATGCCAGCAACATTAATTACATTTCTTACATCCTAATTAAAAAAAATAATGGACTTACAGACACTTGTTATTCACTCTAGTTGTGATGTGCAAGGTATCCCAAATCTGATATAAATGATTCTTTAGCCAAAAGTTTTGGCAAAAAAGAACTTTGATGCCATTTCCAATGGAAGCATTAATCACTGTACAGATGTTGTCTTTCATAAAAATATAAAAAAACTATGCACAAGAGCTATAATTTACAGTTATGATAATTAGAAATTCTGACTATCCCAAGCAATGACTTTGACTTTAATAAAGTAAGCAGAAAAGAGCTTTTTAGAAACCTCCCAAGCATCAACATACGTAAAGGTTTCAGTCACTAGCATTAGCATCACAAATCAATTACATGAGTTTGCATCACCTGGATTTTGCAAAATACTCATTTAGGCATTTTGGAGACCTTCCTTTTATATCCACCTTGGTGGGCTCCCTCCAGTGACTGGCGAAGGAAGCATCTGTATTTGAAAAATATCTGCACAACAGGGATAATAAATAGCTTTAAAAAAATCACTACTTTGAAGTTGGTATTAAAAAGGTCACCTGATTGAGTTTAAAGGAATGACAAGTTAAAATTGAGCACGATATCCATTTTCACTTATCAAATAGGCTATACTAAATGCTTTATAAGATCCTATCTTTTGACTTTTACTCCTCCATCCATCATTTGTGGCACCAGAGTAGACATGGGAAACAAGGCATTAAAATGGCATAAAGGAAACATTCACCCCGGTCACATCTCCACATCATAAAACGCCCTGGAAACGATTCAATAACTCCTGATTATCAACATCACCACCAGAGAGCTCCATATACACCCACTGCACAAATGCACACACACATTTACACACACTACATAGCTGCCTCTCGTCGGCCGCTACTAGCTGCCAACCAGTTCAATTTGACGATATTTTTTCCTCAGGTTGGAGACAGGGTCTTTAAAGAGGACAGGGTCAAGGCGCATGGAGGAACGCAAGAGGGGCATGTAACCAAACACAGCTGCAAAAGTATTGAGACAAGTCTGTCGCTGCACAAAGTGGTCAGGATCATTCCATGGTGACCTGCAAAAGAACAATCCACAGTAGAGTATGAACAGGTGACAAATGAGACATTATTTGTTTAACCCTTTGAGTGACAATGTCACTGTGAGTGACAATCAGAAATTTGCCCAAAAGTATAACTCTCATTGACTCTTTTTTCTTATGACTACAAATATAAATTATAATGGCAATAAAAAATAAATAAAATTAAATAATAGAAATATGAAGTTTCACTCTACTGATTTGTACCTTATATTACACAATTATGTAACTTCTTCTTATATTGTTATAAAATTAAATTTGCATGCTTATTTATATTTTCTTCTTCTCTGGTCAGCAATTCGTAGATTGGTTGGCAGCAGTCTTTCATCTCCATTCCGCTCGATCTTGGGCCAGCCTCTTAAACTCCAAGTAGGAATAGCAGTCCATATCCTCTACAATTTGTTTAATATATTCCATCCTGGGTCTTCCTCACATTTTTCCCATGAACTGAGCCCTCTATAATGGTTCCTAGTAGTCCCTCATGTCTCATAGTGTGGCCTATCCAGGTGTCTCGTCTCTTTCTCATTGTTTTCCACAGACATGGCAACTCATCAGCTCTTCGTATTACTGTTTCATTTGTCACCCTCTCCGTCCAAGATATTTTGAGGATTATTACAATATATTACTATACTTTTATTTATATACTACCACATAAAATCTGTAATTTATTATGGGCACTATAAATGGACCTTTTATTATGGGGTTTTACGGTCTGAATTAAGGGTAATCTACTGGTTAAGGTAGGTTTATGATGAGCTTCGGTTAGATTTTCCCAGCTATTTCTTAACTATTCCCTCTTCAAATCTGCATACTTCCTGCCACCCACCGATCTATCCAAAAATCTCTTCCTACTCCTACCCTGCGTATCCAACATTCTACCTTCCATTACAGTAACCTATTGCCTCTGAGTAACCCTTCTATCCAATTTCCTGCCTGAACAGTAAATAATTAATTAATCGTAATAGAAACCTCTGCCAGTTTTTATATTTCAAATAAGCATATTGATGATTGATATAAATTGGTATTTGCACCTCCTGCTGTACACAGACAGGTGCATTGTAGGGTATGCATGTAATAATAATGATTATAATAAAGGATAATCTCCTGGGTAAGTTAGGTTTTTGATGAGCCTCAGGTTAGATTTTCCTCGCTTCACCTAAACTTAATCCTTCTTCAAATCTTCGTACCACCCAGATTCTATCCTAAATCCCTATTTTCTTCTTACCCCTTCCTCTCTCACTCAACATTCTTCCCTCCATCACAGCCTTCAACCACCCATTGCCTCTGAGCACCCCCTTCCATTCACCTTTCCTGCCTTCTTTGGATTTCCCATAGTAATCGCCTCTCCACCCCTACCATTCTAATCATTTCTTCATTCATTTTTCTCTCAGTCCATCTCACCTTCTCCATCCATCTCTTAACCCACATCTTGAAAGCCTCCAATCTATGCTCATCATCCTTTCACATGGACCAGGTTTTGGATCTGTATAGTGCTATTCTCCATAGTAGGGTTTTTACTAATCTTTTCTTTGTCTTTTCTTGGGGTCCTTCTCATCAACTCCTTCCTTTTTGTGAATTCCTCTTTTGCTAATGTAATTCATCATCTAATATCCTGGCCACTATGTCCATTTTACTCTATGATGCTTTGTAAACTACTGTGCTATGTAAAATTTATTACATGTTACATTTTTTGTCCTTCTTGTGTGATATTTAGCCTATCCTTCTTACTCCATGACAGTCTTATTACTTTATAATCTATTTCTAACATAATTGTTACAATAAAATAATTTTATTGCAAAAATTACTTATGCTTAATTACTTTAAAAAACTGCTTACAAAACAAATGTATGTTTACAAAAGCTTGTGCAAATTTCAGAAAATTATTGTTTAATAAATACATTTTAATTTTAAACGTATGATAGACTTTTATCTCTTTCATCAAGTGTTTTATATGAAAATGGGGTCAATATTTAGTAAAAAGTCTTGAGCTAAGTATGAATATATATGCTTGAATCCAATGCAGTAGTCATTAAATTATTAAATAGGGACGAGAAAGAGGATTCCCTCAACTGTACTGACAAAAGACAACCATAACAGAATTCTACTTGTTGAAAGAGTACTATTTAAAATCAGAAAAAAAATTTCTGAATAAAAAGATGAGGAACAGTGGATTACCATTACATTAAGGCTTTAAATGAAAAAGTGATAATAAATAAAAAATGGCCAGCAGTAGTAAATTCAAAGGGCATTTAGTTAGTACCTTTCACACAACATAAATCTAGAGGAAATATGTAGTCAGTACATTAATAGAATTTCCATTTGTCTTTTAAGAAAGAAAGCATCAGTGGTAATGTATATTATATATTGTCTACAGTAACAACACCGGCAATCTGCAGAAAAATAGGGAGAGAAACAGTATCCTGAGATTCAAAAGGGTTTTCTCCATGTTATCCATGGTTTTCTCCATGTTATCCATGGTTTCCATGTTTATTCATTCCTTTTTAACAGAAACTATAATTATTAGCTGTAATTTGCTATATCCATATTTCATAAGAGAAAGCAAAGATGAAATAATTATAGTTTCTTCTTGCCAGGTATTTATCATGCTGATTTATATACAAATATTACTTACTTTCAAGGTTAGATAGAAGAATTGAACTGTAAATTATTAACCCAAGAATGAAATAGTCTGATGCACAAGGAAGCCAATACCCATCTGATTCTTGGTACACTAGACTCTTCCCTGTAGTGATCTTTTTTACATGAAATCATATTCTCCCTTTCTCATGAGCTACAGAATGATTAGCATACTTGTAAGACAGATTAATAACCATGGCAATAATGATGACATGTAACATGACATTGAAAATATGTTCTATGACAAAAATGCTGTAAAAATACTTAATAGCAACAAATAAATTTAATGACTCTGCTGTTACAAATAATTTCTACTGACAATATTCTATCACTCACCAGAAATTTTCTAAATCATAGAGACTCTAGGAATTTAAATAAATATGCTAACAATGATTCAATTATAAACTTGATAACTTCAGGTGTGGCTGCATGGAACTTATGGACATCCATAATGTAAAAAAATTTTGTAATTTCCACAATTAAATTACATGGCCTGATGCATTTCTCAGGAACCTAGCATATAAATATGCTACGGTGTTGTGAAACTTGTCGTGCCACATAATAAAATTTGAAAAATTACCACCTTGCTTTCATTATGGATATGATACAATTAATTTTACCCCAGATGAACCAAATCCTTTTGGTACCTACTTGTTGCCCAGGACAGGTGAATATTTCCAGCCCTTGGGCTGAGAAGTGAAAGAGTCAATAATAACAATAAATTCAATCATCCCAAATAGATCAAGATTAGACAATGGAAATATGTAAAGATAAAAGTAATGTAGCTGTAAAAATATATGCCAAAACCGAGTGAACCTAGCACAATGGGAAAATGCTTAGGAAGAAAGACATATTGACCACACCATTCAATAACTGAGTATCAATGATATAGTATCAGAGATAGTATAAATTGAATATTCACTTCTTCTGGGGTTTCTTCTGCATCTGTCCATGTTATGGGGACAACAATTTCTCCAGCATTTCAGCTAGCGTCTTCAGGTCTGAAGACTAGCTGCTAGATGCTAGCTGCAACACTGGAGAAATTGTTGTCCCCACGACATGGACAGACGCGGAAGCCTCAACCAAGAATAGTATACATTAGTGGATCATGCCACCTGGTACAAAATTGCAGATTATTAGGCAGAATAACTCACGCTTGGACACATAATAAATAATTTTAAAATGTGTTTGTAAAAACAAGTAAAAACAAGTAAAAATACAGTAAAAATAACAGACAATATGACGAAATATATGGAAAAATATAAAAAATATCACTATTGCATTTCCGGTCAATACTTTACATTTTTCATACCCACATCACCCCTAAGACCTACATATTAATAACAAAAATAGAAATACTGTATTTATCCGATTACAAGACGACTCGAATATAATATGACATCACATTTTTCTGATGCAAAATTCATCTGATGACTTTGATTAATTCATCTGGCAAATTTGAACAGCTGACGAGGTCCCTACCTTCACAGCTTTCATTACCATGCTTCCTATCTTAAGGTCAGTGCCTTGTTTGTGAGTATAATGGAGTGTTGTGGTAGTTGTGGCACAATATTTGCCATAAACAAGTAATCGCCTGTAACCCACGGTGGAATAACGTGATGAAATACGTGACAGTAAAATAATAATGTAAACTATTTCGAAATCAGGCAGTAATTAGTTACTACTGACTTATGCAGTAGTGTATCATTACTTAAAATTTAATTTAAGACTGACATTAAAAAGATTCTTATAGATTTTGCTGAAGTTTCATAAAGTTCTGTTGTTTTATTTCGTGACATCGGATTAATACTTCTTTCGGAGACCAAAACAGCTTTATGTAAAATCGTTACAACAAATTTACATAATTTCAAATAGAAATGCTATTAGAATACTTAAAGGATTGGCCCGGACCACATCATTGAGTGCGTAAAAGTTAATTTTTCATAATATCGTACATAAATTCGTAAAATGTACATAAAATCAAGATGCTACTGAATAGGATGACTCTAATATAAGACAACCCCACATTTTTCTGTGGCTAAATTTGGAAAAAATCCTCATCTTATTTTCAGGTAAATATGTTAATATTTATGATTATTATATAAAATTATGTACTGGATTGAATGTGTTAATGAGTCATTTGTGATTTCACCTTTAATCTGTTAATACTTAGAAATGCCTTGCTTTATCTTTGAAACAAACATGTGACTATTGAGAGAGAAAAAATTAACAGAGGTCAAAATGACCTACAAATCTTGTTCACTTGCATAACAGTTACATTACCAGGCCCAGATTTCATGAGAGTAAGGTTTAATAACATTATAATAGGCACCCTGAAATGTACATCATTTCATTTAAGAGAATTAATTGGCCAAAAATGAAGAAGCCACGAAGAAATCAAGAGATCATCAGAAAAAAGATGTCTTAAAATATTTCTATAAACAAATCTCTGGATTTACAGACCTTGATTCTAACTGACAGAGATTTGGCACCACATTTATCTTTTTAGTAGTACCTTTTTTAAAAACTAAATATTTTAAATGTGTCAAAGTTTGTACCAATGCTTAATAATGATGCTTATACACATTTTCTACCAAATACTTTCCATTTCATTTTACCCAGTTTTAAAATAAGTACATGCTTAAATGAAATTGATCTCCAAATTTGCTGTGAAGGTGACCCTTAGACTTATAAACTTTAATGAAGATGGAAACAGCTTACACCAATTAATTCTGCTAAACAGATAGAACATCCTTACAAAGGCATTCAGTGCCAGAAATTCAATCACATGCTTTCTTTGAGGATTTCCACTGAATACTTTTTTATATAATAACTATTTAACCAGTTACTACAACAAATACTGCCTGTTTGTCACATAACCAGTCTATATTTAACAATTTACAAAATTCATTGCTCCCCACCTGGCACCCCCTGGGGGCTGCTCCTTGTACTGCTTCCTCTGTGTGACCTTGATGGGTGGGCGTCGTGTGACATGGGCCACTAGGAAGTTCATCAAGATGTCTTCACAGTTGTGCGACTGCTCCACTGTCTTGAGGAGGAGAGGTGAGAGCCAGCGCGTGTACAGGAAGTTGTAATATCGATGGTAGAAGGCAGCACCAGTCAAAACTATGGAGTACTCATTGGTCCACTTGGAAGTGTAACCCCAAGAGCCCTGGAGGCAAAAATAAGACATGTGATGAGGATGTATTACATTACACACAGGTCACAATGCATTCCACAGTGATCAACCTGAAGGTTGGTATGTTAAGTGAGGGTAGAGCTCACTTAGTACTAAGCCCACGGCATGTGTGGAAATTCACACATCAGGGTTGAGGGGCCAGATCATTTCCCTGTGCCGCCTGTGGTTTCCCACGAAGATGTGGTACCCGAAAAATCACTCAGCTTGGG